>RCUC01088883.1:0-31845 GCA_003697995.1 Taxidea taxus jeffersonii
TTTTTTTTAAGTGCTAGTCTACAGTGGATTGTTACTATTGCAAAGGTCATAGGCAGATCAGTTCAACTTTATAGATCACTATAAATTTTGAGCCGTAACTGCTTTCTCTGTAACATAAACTCATTTCTAACTGCTTTGTGCATTTTTCTCAATGTTCTTAGTCTTCTCTGATGTCATTTTGTTTCTTCCCACGTAACATCTCTTGGATTCTGGGTTTTGTCTTGAATAGTGAATTGGGGATCCTTGCTCTGAGCTTCACAGTGACTGTTAATAGGACACTTTGCAATTGATGCATGGTTTCCTATACTGTTCTGAATCTGTACCAATACTAGTGTTTTATCAGTACAGGCTTTTTCTTCTAAAGACTGACCCTGCTTTGTTTTAGGAGTTTTGGTTTTATTGTCTACCAGTGTAGCTAAACATTAAAAAAAAAAAACGGACTTGAAAAATAATTTGGGAGAATTAGAGAACAATTTAATGTGATATTTAAATGCTTTTTTGCAAATAAGTTAACAAATAGTTGTTCTTCTATATGAGTCTATAAAAAATTCCCTTTAGAAATGGAGGTTAAAATTTCTTAATTTAAATAATTTTTCAAATGTAAGTTATTGTGTAAGTAATGAATGGAAAGCGTGCTATAAACATTTTCAGAAAACAAGCTGCTACAGAATCTTATTTAAAAGATTTTATTTTTGAGAGAGACAGAGAAAGCATACAAATGGGGGAAGGGGTAGAGGGAGGGGCAGAAACAGACTCTCGGCTGAGTGTGGAGCCTGATGCGGGGCTGGATCCCAGGACCCAGAGATCATGACCTGAGCTGAAGATAGATGCTTAAACGACTGAGCCACCCAGGTGCCCCTAGAGAATATCTTTTAAGGTTGAAGAAAATCAATTTTAAAAATTTCCCTAAATTGGGGACCTTGGGAAGATGGGGATCCCTCCTTTCCCTTTTCCTATGCTATCTGTCTTTCCCTATTCCCATTTAAGTACAATTTAAAAATCTGGACATTTTATATAAAAGAAACAGGGATCTCGAAGAGAAAAAGAGTGGCTGGAGACCTCAGGACACAGTAGTTTGATCCCACTGTTTTTGTTTCGTTTTTTTGTTTGTTTGTTTGTTTTTTTAAGATTTTACTTTTTTATTAGACAGAGCAAGAGAGATCGCAAGAGTGGGGGTGGAGGGAAGCAGGTTCCCGCCATGAGCAGAAAGCCTGATTGGCCGCTTGATCCCAGGATTATGACCTGAGCCAAAGGCAGATGCTTAACCAACTGAGCCACAGAGGCACCCCCGTTTTGTTTTGTTTTAACCTCATATATTCCAGACTTAGAGCTGAAGAAGCCAGTAATCTCCCTAACAGAAACCTGTTCTTGTAGCTAAGAAAGGGGCAGCCTGGCAAGACAAAAAACTTATATACAATAACAGCTCTCCAGCCAGACATCACAGAAAAATACTGTGGCTGCACCACCACCTACATTAGCAAAGGCCAGATGGGGAGCCTATGTTTCCACCCTGGTGATGCTATAATGAGGCATCCAACATCCCCTCCCTCATGGTACCAGTGGAGACCACGTGGGAGTCGTGACTTCCGTGCTCATCTGGCAGTAATGAGGTCCCCATCCCACACCCTCTGGGGTGATGTCAGGGAGTCTTAATGGAGAGTTAGGACTTTCACTATTGCCCAGGAGTATGGAGGCCATCTCCACCATAGTACCGGTGAAGAGTTCTTGTGGACCTGGAACTCCTACTTTCATTCAGCAGTGATAAGGAGCTCACGACTCTCAGGTGACAGTGGAGGCTAAATGGGGAACTTAGACTTCTCCTTCCACTTGGCAATAGTAAGGGAGCACCTCTCTGTCCTTCCACAGTGATATCAGAGAAAACCATCTAACACAGGAGGTTTAAATAAGATAGAGGATCTCATACACTAATGTGTAAGTGTCCAGGTTTCAAATATAAATCACTTGTCATACCAAGAATTGGGAAAATCTAAAATTAAAAAATATAAAAAAAAAGAATTGGGAAAATCTTTAAATGAGAGAAGATAATCATTGGCAGGTGTTAGAATTATCTGAAAAAGATATTGAAAAAGCAGTCATTAAAAATGCTTCAGTGAGGGCGCCTGGGTAGCTCATTTGGTTAAGCAGCTGCCTTTGGCTCAGGTCATGATCCTAGTGTCCCAGGATCGAGTCCCACATTGGGCTCCCTGCTTAGTGGGGAGTCTACTTCTCCCTCTGACCATTCCCCTTTTGTGCTCTCTCACTCTCTCTCTCTCAAATAAATAAAATCTTTAAAAAAATGCTTCAGTGAGAAATTAATGAGCACAGAACAAATGAAAAGATAGCCTCAACAAAGGAATAGAAAGTCTCAGCTGATAAATAGAACATATAAAGAAAAACCAAATGGAAGTTTTTGAACTGAAAAGTACAGTAATTGAAATAAAAAGCTCAGCAGATTGACTTAACAGAATGGAAATGAAAGAATCAGTGAACTGGAATATAGAAGAATATAATTACCCAATCTGAACAAGAGAAAAAATAGACTTGGAAAAAAAACCCCAGAGATTAAGAAACCTGTGGGACTATAACAAAAGATGTAACATTTGTGTCATTGGAGTTTTGGAAGGAGAGGAAAATAAGAGCAGAGATGGAAGAGTACTAAAAAAAAATAATGGTTGCAAGTTTCCTAAATTTGGTGAGACATAGACCTCAGATTTAAGAAGCTGAGTGAACCCTAAGTAGGGTAAGCCCCCTATAATCCATGTCAAGATATATCATAATTAAACTTCTGAAAACTTAAAGAGCAACTAGAAAAATAATCTTAAATGCAATTAGAGGGGGAAAAAATGACACCTTACTTATAGTGGAAAAATAATTCAAATAACAGTGCATTTCTCATCAGAAACCACTGAGGCCTGAAGGAAGTGACAAAATATTCTTCAGATGCTGAAAGGAAAGACCTATCAGTGCAGAATTCTAGGGGCACCTGGTTGGCTCAGTCATAAGAGCATGTGACTCTTCATCTTGTGGTGTTGAGTTCGAGCCCTATGTTGGGTGTAGAGATTACTTAAATAAATATTTTTTAAAAATACAGATTTTTAGTAGCCTGTGAAAATATCCATCAGGAATGAAGGGGATCCCAAGGACCTTCTCAGATGAAGGAAAAAAGTAGTAGCCCTACTCTAAGAGATAGCTAAAGTAAGTAAACAGAAAAAAATAAAAGGAGGAACCTTGGAACTATCAGGAAGGAAGACATAACCCAGCAAATAAAAATAAGGGTAATTCAATAGGTTTCTTCTTGAGTTTTCTAAACTATGATGGTTGAAGCAAAAAATTATAACATGGATGTGATTCTAAATGTGTGTAAAGGAAATACTTAAGGCATCATAAATGGAGTAGGGTAAAAGGATGATGTATTAGGATTTTCTAGAGCAGAGAGAGATTGATGGACTTTAAGAAATTGGCTTATACAATTGTGAGGGCCAGAAAGTAAAAATCTGCAGGATAGGCTGATAGACTGAAAATTCTGGCAAGAGTTGACGTTACAGTCCTGAGTTTGAAGGCATTCAGTCTGTAAGTAAAATTCCTTCTATTCCAGAAACCTCAGTCTTTTTTTTCTTAAGGTCATCAGCTGATTAAATGAGGTCCACTCACCTTATATTGAGTAATCTGCTTTACTCAATGTCTACTGGTTTAAATGCTAATCACATGTTAAAATGCCTCATAAGGGGACATGTAGATTGGTGTATTTTCTAGGCACTATAGCCTGGCCAAGTTGACATAAAATGAACCATCAATGGTAAAGAGAGGTAAAGCTTATTTATTTCACTCAAGTAAAATGACTGTGATAAATTAGGTATATGATGTAATATCTAGAGCAACCACTAAAACTTTACAAAAAGATATATTCAGAAACACTACTGATAAACCAAAAAAAGAATTCTAAAAAAATATTCTAAATAACCTACAAGAAAACAGGAAAAAGGAAATATGGATGTTATAAACCCCACCCAAAATTAAATGGCAGACTTAAGTCCTAATATGTAACAATTATATTAAATATAAATGTTCTTTTTTTTTTTTAAAGATTTTATTTATTTATTTGACAGACAGAGATCACACAAGCAGGCAGAGAGGCAGGCAGAGAGGGAAGGGGAGAAGCAGGCTCCCTGCCGAGCAGAGAGCCCAATGCGGGACTTGATCCCAGGATCCTGGGATCATGACCTGAGCCGAAGGCAGTGGCTTAACCCACTGAGCCACCCAGGCGTCCCTAAATGTTCTTTTTTTTTAAGATTTTAATTTATTTGAGAGTGAGTGAGACCAAGAGAGATCATAGAGGGAGAGGGAAACGTAGACTCTCCACTGAGCAGGGAGCCCAATGTGGGGCTAGATCCCAGGACCTGAGCTGAAGGCAGATGCTTAACCAACTGAGCCACCTAGGTGCCCCTAAATATAAATGTTCTAAATATACCAGATATTGGCAGACTGGATTAGGAAGTGTAACCCAGTATGTGCTTTCTGTGAGAAACTCATTTCAAATTTAATAATATTGGCTGACTGAAAGTAAGAGGATGGAAAAAGATATATCATGCAAATATTAATCAAAGGAAAGCAGGAGGGGTTCCATTAATATCAGATAAAGCAGACTTCAGAGCAAAGAAAGCTAGCAAAGTCAGAGAAGGACTTTGTATAATCATAAAAGGGTCAAACCACCCAGAAGAAATAATTCTAAATTTGTGTCCACAAAGTGGTAGAAATAAAAGGAGAAATAGGTGAATCCATAATTATAATTGAGAAGTTAAACACGCCCCTCTCAGGAACTGATAGAACTCCTTAGAAAATCTGCAAAGATATAGAAGATCTAAAGGATACAATCTAACCAATGGGATCTTATTTATGCATGTAGAGACTGCATCAGCAGTAGCAGAATATACCTGGTTTTTGAGTCCTTCGAATATAAATCATATGGCCATGAAACAAAATAGATCATATGGGCCATGAAACAAACCTCAATCCATTTAAAGTAATTAAAATCATACAGAGTGTGTTCTCTGACCACAATAAACTCAAACTAGAAATCAATAATGGAAAATGTCTAGTTGGAAAAGAAACAATACATTTCTAAATAATCTATGGATCAAAGAAGTCTGAAGGGAAAAAAAAAGTCTGAAGGGAAATTTAAAATACAATATAAAAATTGTGGGAGCTCTGTAACTATTAGGGACATTTGATTTATAGTTTAAGAACTCCCCAAAAAGAAATCTCTAGGCCCAGGTGGCTTCACTGGATAATTCTGTCAGAAGTTTAAATGGGAATATCAATTCCACACAGTCTTTTCCAGAAAATAGGAGAGACCATTTCTCAGTTCATTTTATGAAGATATATTATCTTTAGCCCCAAATCAGACAAAGATAGTTTAAGAAATGAAAACTATAGACCAATATCTCTCAAGAATAAAGATATGAAGTTTCTTAAGAAAATATTAGCAAACAGAACTCAGCCACATATAAGAAGAATTTTTTAAGATTTTATTTATTTATTCGAGACAGGGAGAGGGACAAGCAGACTCTGTGTAGAGCACAGACCTGTAAGCAGGGCTTGATCCCAGGACCGTGAGATCATGAACTGAGCTGAAATTGAGTCGGTTGGTTAACTAAGCCACCCAGGGACCCAGAATTTAACACCAAGACTAAGTGGTTTATATTCCAGGGATGCAAGGCTGGTTCAGTTTTTAAAATCAATCAGTGTAGGGGCACCTGGGTAGCTCAGTGGGTTAAGCCTCTGTCTTCGGCTCAGGTCATGATCTCAGGGTCCTGGGATCGAGTCCTGCATCGGGCTCTCTGCTTGGCGGGGAGCCTGCTTCCTCCTCTCTTGCTCTCTGCCTGCCTCTCTGCCTACTTGTGATTTCTCTCTTTCAAATAAATAAATAAAATCTTTAAAAAAAAATCAGTCAATGTAGTTTATCATATTAACAGGCTAATGAGACAGAAGTAGGTATTAGTATGAAAGGGTAACAGGGATTTTTGTGGTGATGGAAGTATTCTGCATTTTTACCATATTGATATTAGTATTCTGGTTGTAATGTTGAATATAGTTTTTTTTTTAAAAGAATTTTTATTTATTTATTTGACAGAGAGAGACACAGTGAGAGAGGGAATACAAGCAGGGGGAGTGGGAGAGGGAGAAGCAGGCTTCCCACCGGGCAGGGAGCCTGATATGGGGCTCGATCCCAGGACTCTGGGATCATGACCTGAGCAGAAGGCAGAGGCTTAACCCACTGAGCCACCCAGGCGCCCCTGTTGTATATAGTTTTATAAGATGTTACTATTAGGGGAAACTGGGTAAACGTACAGGAATTTCTGTATTTATTACTTCCTACAATTCTATGTAAATCTATAATTATGTCAAAGTAAAAAGTTATTTACCATTAAAAAAAAAAAGGCAAGCCAAACCTATGAAATGAGTATATTCTAAATATGTTAAAGCAAAGTTAATTTCAGAATACCTGTTAGAAGTGATTTTGATGTGGCTGTTTAAAATGTAGCTTATTAAATTTTTTTTGAAGATTTTATTTATTTGAGAGAGAGTGAGAAAAAATGAGAGAGAACATGAGAGGGGGCTAGGGTCAGAGGGAGAAACAGACTCCCCACTGAGCAGGGAGCACATTGGGGGACTCAATCCCAGGTTCCCCTGGGATCATGACCTGAGCTGAAGGCAGTCACTTAACCAACTGAGCCACCTAGGCATCCTAAAATGTAGCTTATTTATGGTATACATCATTTAGTTAAGTTCATTTTTCAGCCTTTCTTTTCTCGTTTAAGAAAAATTAGGCTTATTTTATGTCTCTAGGCATTTAATTTGTATTTAAAATTAGACAGGAACATAGCTGAATCCATTCTTGAGGTCTAAACACTGTGTCTTGCATTTTGAAGTAAAGAAGTAATAAAATTTTCATTGAATGACACAATTTATTCAGTACTCAGTGGGAGAAGGTGGCCATATTAGGAATGTAAAAGATTAAACAATTAATGTACATTTAATTATAGAGGTTATGAGGTTTTTGAAACCACTTTTACTTAACAGTGCTGTCTTTGTTCAATTTAAATTAGTTCATATTTCTTAGAAAGTATTCTTTTTTTTATTGCTAGTAGCTTCATCAAAGTAATTCACTTTGATAATTAAGAAGGAACTTCTAAGCTTTCTTCCTTGGACCATTAAGCTGATGTTGTCAATGGTAAAAGATCAGTTTGAATTTGAAAAATATTAATAAGGCAAAGTTCTTGCCTTACATATTAAATACTTCCATTTTCATTAGTCATTTTGCATTTTACTGCATTTTGTTCCTTTTTTTGTGTACACATGTGGTTATCTTATTTTATATCTGCCTCTCTTCTATATAACAGATTTGAGGCAGCTCATAAGCATACTAACAGTAAAACCTATTGAGATACAAGAGATAAAGCAGAGAGACCTAAGTATGGGGTTCGCGAAGGCATATATATTTGCAGTTTGTGTGCTGGTCCAGTGCCTGGTTGCCTTCAGATTTGTTACTTACCCTTTTTCTCTTCTGTTTTGTGTCTCAAGGGAGGTTGATTTGAGTAGGTAGTGTTTCCCAAGTTCCCAAATTAGCCAGCTTCTCTCTGGGTGTGGCCAGTGGGGGCATTGGCAGGAGTTTGGAAAGTAGAAGGAAGGGAAAGGCCTAGGGTATTTTTCTCCCTCCGTCTCTGCCTCCCTTTCTGTCTCCCCCTCTTTCATAGCTCCTGCTTCTCCTAGACTGCCTGCCTTGGCTGTATTTTCCACTGGGTGGCCTTGGACTTGGGCTCTGGTTACATCAATTCTTTCTCCCTGTGTTCCATAGGCCTTGGCATGATAGTGGCTTCTTGCTGTGCCACACAGTCCCTGATTATGTTTAGCATAGTTAAAATCTTTTTATATGCAATATTTTTAGTATATTTAATAGCATTATATCCTCCTTTTGGTTTTTGTGTACAGTGAAATAATTGGGCTAGGTATACATTTTGATGGTATCTATGTCTTTATTATAGCTCATTTTTTCTTTCTTTCCTTTTTCTCCCCTCTTAATCTATTTGATTTCTTCTTCCAGAATAGGGAACCTAAAGCAGAAATAGAACCTTAAAGGGCTTTTTTTCCCAGACCATCTGGATGGCTCAGTTGGTTAAGCATGTGACTTCCAGGTCATGAACTCGGCCTGGGATTGAGTCCCATATTGCGGGGGGATCCATGCTCAGTGGAGAGTCTGCATCTCCATTGCCCTCTGCCCCTCCTCTGCCTGTGCCCTGTCTAATAAATAAAGAAATACTTTTTTTTAAAGGGCTTTATTTTCTAAATCTGATCCTTTACATCAATCTCAACAGTGATATCACCTAAGAAACACATAAATCAGACATTCAGGAACTGTTTATTTCAAGCGTTTGTTGAGTGTCCACTGTGTGATATGTATCAAAATGGTGAGCTGAGAGTAAAAGGATGGATATGATACTCTTTCAAGTAGCTTTTAGGGGTTTTGAAAAGGGGCAGGAAAAGAGTTACAATTGCCAACACCTTCAGTGATAGGGCTTTATGGAGAAGTACTGTGGACTCCCATATAATATAAACATGTAATTCCCATAAATATGTAATCCCATCAGATGGCAACATAAAATTATATTGTGAATTTAGAGAAAGGGAATTTTGGTACATTAAAATCATTGCAAGTTCAGGAAACAGTAGTTTTATTTTTGTTTGTCAACTAACTGATATTATATCATGGAGCAAAATGGTTAAAATCTGAGCTTTTTGTAATGTTTTATTAAAACAGTTGATTTTAGGGATGCCTGGCTCAGCTGGTTAAGTCTTTAACTCTTGATTTCAGCTGAGGTTATGATCTTAGGGTTATGAGATTGAGCCCTCGGTAGGGCTCTGATCTGGGCAGGGAGGCTGCTTGAGAGTCTCCCTTTCCCTTTGACCTTCCCTCTTGTGCACGTGTGCCTGCGTTCTCTCTCTTTCAAAAAAAAAACAAAACAAAAAACCAAAACCAAACCAAAAACCCAACCCCAGTTGATTTTAGAATATCTGAAAGGGTATATTTAACAATTTAGGACATTATTAAAGTAAAATTACGTATAGATGTTTCACATTGGTTCTGCCTTTTCCTTTAATTGTTATTAAACTGTAATTCTAGTCAATGATTAAGCTGTACCTTTGTAATTCAGATCATACTTCAGCTTGGTGTCAATCATCCTAGGGCTTTAGCTTCATTTTTATATTAACATGCTGATAGGCAACACCCACCCCCACACCAGTTGTTCTACGTAGACCTTTCTGGCCTATGTTGCTACCTCTTCAAATATACAGGAAGTAAGCCACAGGGAAAACAGATCCTTTAGCCTTGTTGATGAAGGATTTTTAAAAAATATTTAATTCTCTCCTATTTACCTAATACTATTATAACTCTTGATTGGAAGGTCTTAATAAAGAAAAGTCTCCTCTCCCTGGTCTTTTATTTTGAAAAATTTCAATCTACATTAGGGCAAATTGTATAATAAACATCCTATATCTTTCATCTGTATGCACCATTTGCTAAAAACTAATCTGCATTTGTTTTTATTTTTCCTCCTCTGTACAAATGTATATGCTCTTTGGGGTACAGTTTGACATTTCATCCCTAAATACTTCTTGTCACAGGATTTTCCTTACTTTTTTTTTCTTACACATTTCCACCAAATTAGAATATATAAGTTCTTTTGATGAAGGATGCCAGACCATACACTTCTTGGAAAGTCTCATTCTTCCCTGCCTAGACTTCCTCCAAATAAAGTTTTCCCCTCACTTTATCTTATATTTATTTTTTTGTCTTATTTTTAATAAGTATTTTCTAATTTTTTGTTTTATTTCTTTGATAAGCATTTTCTAATCACCCTCTACCACCACCCACCACTACTACACTCACTACTCCTTTCTGATATTTCTTCACTTTTTAAACATTATGATAAATACATATAACACAAAATTTGCCATTTTAACCATTTTTTAAAAAGATTTTATTTATTTATTTGACAGACAGATCACAAGTAGGCAGAGAGAGAGGAGGAAGCAGGCTCCCTGCTGAGCAGAGAGCCCAGTGCAGGGCTCCATCCCAGGACCCTGAGATCATGACCTGAGCCGAAGGCAGAGGCTTTAATTCACTGAGCCACCCAGGTGCCCCATTAACCATTTTTAAAGATTTTATTTATTTTTATTTATTTGATAGACAGAGATCACAAGTAGGCAGAGAGACGGAGAGAGAGAGGAGGAAGCAGGCTGTCCGCAGAGCAGAGAGCCCGATGCGGGTCTCGATTCCACGACCCCGGGATCATGACCCGAGCCGAAGGCAGTGGCTTTAACCCACTGAGCCACCCAGGTGCCCCCCCCCATTAACCATTTTTAAAGTATATAGGTCAGTGGTGTAAATTATAGTCACAGTGTTGTACAACCATTACTAATAACTTTCTAAAACTTGCATCACTCTAAACAAGAAACTAACCATTAAGCAAGAACTTGCCATTTCCCCATTTCCCGGGCCTTTGGTAACCTGTAATCTATTTTCTGTCTTTATGAATTTGTCTATTCTAGATAGTTCATATAAGTGGAACCATATATTTATCCATTTTTCATCTGGCTTGTTTCACTTTTTTTTAATTTTTTTTTAAGATTTTATTTATTTCAGAGAGTGAGAGAGAGCATGAGAGGGGAGAAGGTCAGAGGGAGAAGCAGACTCCCCATGGAGCTGGGAGCCCGATGCAGGACTCAATCCCGGGACTCCGGGATCATGACCTGAGCTGAAGCAGTTGCTTAACCAACTGAGCCACGCAGGCGCCCCAGGCTTGTTTCACTTTGTATAATGTCTTTAAATCCATCCATGTTGTAGCAGGTCTCAGAACACCATCCCTTTTGGAGCACCTGGGTGGCTCAGTCAGTTAAGTGTCTGCCTTGATTCTGGCTTAGGTCATGATTGTAGGGTTATGAAATGGAGCCCTGCATGGGGCTCTGAGCTGGGCATGGAACCTGCTTAAGATTCTCTCCCTCTTCCTCTGCCCCTCCCTCATCAAAAAGAGCATCACCCCTTTTTATAGCTAAATAATATTCCATTACATGTATCTACCACATTTTGTCAATCTCTTCATCTATTGGTGGACACTTGGGTTGTTTCCACCTTTGGGCTATTGTGAATATTGGTGTACAAGTATCTCTGAGTCTCTTTTCAATTTGGGGGAATGTATACAAACCTAGGAGTGCAATTCCAGGGTCAAGTGGTAATTTTATGTTTAGCTTTTTGAGGAACTGCCAAACTGTTTTCTGCAGTGGCTGTACCATTGTATATTCACATCAGCAGGGTATGAGGGTTCCAGTTTCTCCATATCTTACCAGTGCTTATTTTCTTCTAAAAATTTTTTTTTGTTGAAGTATAATTAACATACAGTGTTATTTCATTAGTTTCTAGGTGTACAATATGATGATTCAGCAATTCTGTATGTTACTTAGTGCTCATCATGATAAGTGTACTTTTAATTCTCTTTTATCTATTTTACCCATCTCCCCTACAAACCACCCCTCTGGCAACTACCAATACTCTGTATTAGCAAATCTATTTTTTTGTCTGTCTCTTTTTTTCTTTGTTCATTTGTCTGGTATTTGTCTTTTTCTGTCTGACTTACTTCATTTAGCATTATATTCTGTATCTCCATCCATGTCATTGCAGATCATGAGATTTTATTCTTCTTATGGCTGAGTAATATTCCATTGTATATATAATACATTTTCCTTATCCATTCATCTATGGATGGACACTTAGGTTGCTTCCATATCTGGGCTATTGTAAATAATGCTGCAGTAAACATAAGGGTGCTTATATCTTTTCAAATTAATGTTTTTGTTTTCTTTGGATAAATATCCAGTAGTAGAATTATTGAATGGTATGGTAATTCTATTTTCAATGTTTTGAGGAAACTCCGCTATTTTCTACAGTGTCTGCACCAATTTGCATTCCCACTAATAGTGTTTCTTTTTCTCCACATCCTTGCTAACATTTTTTTTTTTTTAAGATTTTAGTTATTTGAGAGAGAATGAGCGAGAGAAAGCATGAGAGGGAAGATCAGAGGGAGAAGCAGACTCCCTGCTCAGCAGGGAACCCGAATCGGGACCTGATTCCAGGACTCTGGGATTATGACCTGAGACGAAAGCAGTTACTTAACCAACTGAGTCACCCAGGCGCGCAATATCTCATTATGGGTTTTTTTTTTTTAATTTAAATTTAAAATTTTTAAAGATTTTATTTATTTGAGGGAAAGAGAGAGCATGAGCAGTGGGAAGAGGGAGAAGCAGGCTCCCTGCTGAGTGGGGATCCTGATGCAGGACTCCATTTGAGGACCCCAGGATCATGACCTGAGCTGAAGGCAGATGTTTAACTGACTGAGCCACCCAGGCATCCCTCTCGTTGTGGTTTTGATTTACATTCATTTCCCTGATGATAAGTGATGTTGAACATTTTTTCATGTATCTGTTGGCTCTCTGTATGTCTTCTTTGGAAAAATGTCTATAATGGTCCTCTGCCCATTTTAATAATTTTGTTTTTTTGGTGTTGAGTTGTATAAATTCTTTATATATTTTGGATATTCACCCCTTATTGGAAATATAATTTGCACATATCTTCTCCCATTCAGTAGGTTGCCTTTTTTGTTTTGTTGATGAATTCCTTCCCTGTGCAAAAGCTTTTTATTTTGGTGTAGTCCCAATACGTTAATTTTGCTTTTGTTTCCCTTGCTAGAGAAGACCTATCTAGAAAAATGCTTCTATGGCCAATGTCAAAGAAAGTACTGCTTATGTTTTCTTGTAGGAATTTAGGTCTCACATTTAGGTTTTTAATTCATGTTGAGTTTACATTTATGTATGATGTTAGAAATGGTCCAATTTCGGGTGCCTGGGTGGCTCAGTGGGTTAAGCCTCTGCGTTTGGCTCAGGTCATGATCTCAGGGTCCTGGGATTGAGTCCTGCATCGGGCTTTCTGCTTGGCAGGAAGCCTGCTTCCTCCTCTCTCTCTCTCTCTGCCTGTCTCTCTGTCTACTTGTGATCTCTCTCTGTCAAATAAATAAAATCTTTGAAAAAAAAAAAAAAAAAAGAAATGGTCCAATTTCATTCTTGTGCATGAAGCTGTCCAGTTTTCCCAGCACCATTTGTTGAAGACACTGTCTTTTTCCTATTGTGTGTTCTTGCCTCCTTTGTCATGGATTAATTGACCATATAAGCACAGGTTTATTTTTGGAGTCTCTCTCTGTTCCATTAAGCTATGTTTCTATTTTTGCTCCAGTACCGTGCTGTTTTTCCCTTTCTTTGATTATAGCCATCCTAGTAGGTTGAAGTGGTATTTCATTGTGATGTTGGGCATCTTTTCTTGTGCTTATTATCCATTTGCATATCTTATTTGGAGAAATGTCTATTCAAGTCCTTTGCTCATTTAAAAAATTAGGTTGTTCATCCTTTTGTTGTTTAAGGGTTCTTTAGATATTTTTGAGATTAAGCCCTTGTCAGATACACGATTTGCAAATATTGTCTTCCATTCTGCTTGTTATTTTCACTGTCTGGTTAATGTTCCTTGATTCCCAAAAGTTTTAAATTTTGATGAAGTCCAATTTTTTTTTAATTTTGCTTGTGCTTTTTCTGATCTCTCTGTAACAGAATCTCAGCAAACTTATCCATTGTTGTTAGATGTTTGTTAGGGCTGGACTTGCTTTTATGGTTGAGGATCAGCAAAAAATAACAATATTAGTTGCCATTTCTGAGCACCTCATATGTACTAGGTGTCTTTGGGAAGCTTGAAAAAATAATTCTAAGGAAGAGTCATAATTTCATTCTTTCCAGGTAAATCCTATCAAAACTCCTTAACCTCTCAAGGAGATACAAACTTTGCTGTCATCCTGGAAGAAATTTACGTCAGTACCACTGCTAGTACCTGTGTTGCACTAATCAGTTTCCTGGCATCTGCCCTGAATCCTGGGCTCCCCCACTCACACACCCACTTCAGCTTCTGGAGGATCCAGATTTCTTGTTTCTGCATTTCACTGAATTTCTTTTTTGAATCTGAATCTTTTTTGAATCTGGTTTTTGCCTTCCCTGCCTTGCCTACAGTCATCTTTACAAACTGCTTAAGAAACTCACAGTATATGGGGTTCCTTCCAGAGGGAATACAGTTTTGAATCAGACTTTAAATGTATTTGATTGCACTAGAAAAGTGAGTTTCACCTTATAACTCTTTATAAATCCTCCTTTAGGAAGCTCTGTATGTGATGCCATTGATTAAAATTGGGGTGCCGGGGTGACTCAGTGGGTTAAAGCCTCTACCTTCGGCTCAGGTCATGATCCCAGGGTCCTGCGATCGAGCCCCACATCGGGCTCCCTGCTCGGTAGGGAGACTGCTTCCTCCTCTCTCTCTGCCTGTCTCTCTGCCTACTTGTGATCTCTGTCAAATAAATAAATAAAATCTTTAATTAAAAAAAGGTGTTTCCTATGTATAGTATGAGTGCTTTGTCTCTAGTATATTTTCTGTCTGATGACTCAGTAATATTTCACTTTCCCTCCCCCACTTGGACCAGAAAAATACAAATATGAGGTGCTCTATCAGTGTTTAAATAGTTTATTCTGATTTCTTCCCCTAGCGGATCTGAAAAGAACAATCGCTGTGCTTTTAGATGACATTTTACAACGCTTGGGAAAGCTGGAGAACAAGGTTGACTATATTGTTGTGAACGGCTCGGCAACCAACACTACCAATGGCACTAGTGGAAACCTGGTGCCAGTCACCACAAATAAAAGGATAAACGCGTCCGGCAGCATTAGATAGCAGTCTAAGGTCACGTGTGCTGCTACATCCACCATGGAGTATATCCTATGGCAGAAAGCTTTTCAGTTGCTGGCTAGGATAGAAAACACTGTACAATAAAAGCCCCACGCGTTTCTGAGGAATGTGCTGGATCCACAGAACTCTAATTCTGTACATAAATTTTAAAAGTTATTAGTTTGCTTTCAGGCAAGTCTCCTCGATGCTGTACTATATCCGTAAAGGGAATTTGGTAACATGGTTGATGTAGTAAGCAGGTAGGTGATCTTTGTATAAATCTTTTGTGTTTGAGATCACGGGGAACCAAAAACACTGAAAGGCATAGGTTCATTTCTAGAAAATATTTATTTAAATATATCACATGTTTTTTAGGCAAGTGGAGAATGTTGTTATTGAATCATTTTGTCATTTGTTCTCAGTAGGTTTAACTGTTAGACTAATACTATTAGAAAATGTGCTTACTTTAGTACTATATTTTGTTACTCAGATTATGAGCAGAGAAAGGAAGTATGATGTTGAAAATAAGGTTTCGAAATTATGACCCAAAGAATGTCTTCATTTGCACTATTCTTCAGAATAACTGGAGGTTAATTATTGTATATTTTGAAAAATTACATTTGTGAGGGTATAATCTTGAAATGGTTAATAGCCACTGTCTGTAACCTCGTCTAAACATTGAGACAATTAAATAACAAAAAATACTGATCTCTAATCTCATACATTACATTTTCTTACATATATCCTAAAGAATAGAAGATATTTTTATGATGAGATTAAAAATAAGTAAAGTATTCATGATCTTTCACATACATGAATATTAATTTAAAAGTTTAATCCTTTGAGTGTCTGTGTTATGTGGAAAGCACATTATTTCCTTGTTTGGGTAAGTTTTGCTTTTGTTATGTTGGCAGTGGAAGGGGAGACAGATATTTGTGAGACTGGGATGCTTAAGGTCTTTAGCTGGGTGTATATAATAAAGATATTTGTGCTGCATTAAATTGCTTGGAAAATGTTGACATTATATAAGAGTATCTGGCTTTATGAAATCGTGGACTGTGTAACAGATACATTAGGTATTCATTTTATATAATGACCACTTAGAAGCAATTAAGAGCATTTAAAATATAATTTAAGTTAGGAAGATTGACCCTTTTCAGGAAAACAGCTATTGTATATAGCACAAGAGATCCTAATCTTGGGTAATTCTAGGATAGAGCAAAGTACACCTTTATTTAAATTTCCTTTGTAGCAAATTTAATTGCCGTATGGTGCCCTATATTTCATAGTATTTATTCTCTATAATAACTGCTTAAGTGCAGCTAGCTTCTAGATTTAGGCTATATTGAATTTAGTTTGGATATTGTATTGTTCATTATTATAATATGCTACCACACATAGTAGCAATAATTATAATGCTTTATTAAAATAAGTATGAGAAAATATTGTTTCATGGAAGTTAGCTTTCTAAATTCTTTTCTGTATACTCTATGTGAAGAAATTAATTCCATACCATTGCCAGGTGAAGTTTGGAGTAATTGTTCAGTCTTACTAGATGTGGACATTTTTGGTTTTTGTTTTTGTTTTCAGGGATGAAATAAAATATATTATTTGTACTTACAAAGTGTTATAAGATTTTTTCTTAATGGTGGTTTTACATTTAGTATGTGGTAAATGATTGAAAGGAATCTTAGATAAACTGGGGTTTTGTTCTATCAACTGCAGATATCTTTTTTGAAAGAACACAATGAAGGGGTGCCTGGGTGGCTTAGTCGGTTAGGTGGCAGATTCTTTTTTTTTTTTTTATAAAGATTTTATTTATTTATTTGACACAGAGAGAGATCACAAGTAGGCAGAGAGGCAGGCAGAGAGAGGGGGTAGGGAAGCAGGCTCCCCGCTGAGCAGAGAACCCGATGCAGGGCTCGATCCCAGGACCCTGAGATCATGACCTGAGCTGAAGGCAGAGGCTTAACCCTCTGAGCCACCCAGGCGTCCCAAGGTGGCCGATTCTTGGTCTTGGTTTGGGTCATGATCTTGGAGTCCTGGGATCCTCGTGGTGGTGAGATTGGGCCCTACATCTGGCTCCACACTCAGTGTGGAGTCTGCTTGAGATTCTCTCTCCCGCCCATTCGTGCTCTCCTTCTCTCTAAAATAAATAAATCTGTAAAAAGTAAAAACTCAACAGTAAACTTCAACTTGAGGGTACAAACCTAGGAACCACCTCTGATCATAATCCCCAGACTTGGTTCCATCAATTCCTGAGTTCAGACTCTCCTATCATGAACAAGGCAATTTTCCATTTTTTTAAAAAGATTTATTTATTTATTTGAGGAGGAAGAGGGAGAGAGAGAGAGTGAACCCTCAAGCAGACTCCCCATTGAGCATGGAGGCTGACTGGGGCTTGATTTCAGGACCGTAGTCGGACACTTAACCTACTGAGCCACACAGGTGCCCCTACTGTTGAGTTTTTAAAAGTCGTATAATAGTATTAATATTTTCAATTAATCTTAATTAATCAGGACATCAGCATAGATAGGCCATCACTAAACATACTAAAAACTTCCAGATTTATTTCAGAGTTCCTTTGGGTTCTTTCAGAATATCTTTAAGCAGTATACTGGCAAAAAAAAAAAAAGTCATTTAAACATTATTTCACATAGTTAATGATAACTTTGGGTTTCATTTGTCTTCAAGAAATACTTATGACCTTGACTGTGGAGTTAGGTAGATTATAGAGGCTCAGGTCTATCTGTCTTTTTTTTTTTAAGATTTATTTATTTTAGAGAGAGAGAGAGAGAGAGACAGCGTGTGCACTTGCGTGCTTGTGCATGTGGGGAGGATGAGGGGCTGACAGAGGGAGAGAGCGTCCTAAGCAGGCTCCACCCTGAGTACGAGCCCAATGTGGGTATCAATGACCTGAGCCTAAACCAATGGACTGTGCCACCTAGGTGCCCCTCAGGTCTGCCTTCCAAGTGACACCATGTTCTTCCTTCTTTTGAATTTATAGAATATGCCTCATCTTATTTCTGTCTCAGAAGGCTAAGAATGTTAATAGCTTACATAGGAACCTGACTTGTATATTTGGTTTAATTACAAACAGTGTTCCATTTTTAACCAAACACTTTAAGCTGAATAGCTATCGATGTAGTTATAATGGTTTCCTTTTTTTTTTTTTTTAGAGAAGTGTTTCCTTGAAAAGGGGACATGGTGTAATGAAAGGGACATGAATAAATGAATTAATTAATTAATTGAAACCATTTTTTTAAATAATTGAAATCCTTGAATGATTCTTAACTTTTGGTTGGGGGGAATGGTAGAGTTTATCTTTTGAGAGAGCTAAAGAACTAGAGAGTAAAGAAATGAATATGAAAATGAGAATAAATACAGACAGCCAAATGGAGGAACAAATCTGAAAATTTTCTGCCTACAGATAACTGCTATTGGCACTTTAGTATATAAATGTGAATCTCATCTCTATTGTCTTACCATTTCTACTTAAAATAAAATCCACTGTTCTCACTGTAGCCTGAAAAACCCTAGTTTGCTCCTGTCTGCCTCCTTTTTTTTCCCCCAGAGATTTTTATTTATGTATTTGACAGAGAGAGAGCAAGAGAGGGAACACAAACAGGGGGAGTGGGAGAGAGAGAAGCAGGCTTCCCACCAAGCCTAATGCCAGGCTCGATCCTGGGACCCTGGGGTTGTGACCTGGGCTGAAGAAAGATGCTTAACAATGAGCCACCCGGGTGCCCTTATAAAGGGGGTTTTTCTAAAAATTAATGTTTTTAAGGTTTTGCCAATGTCTCTCTTTCAAACATATTTCCAGAATGTCTTTGGGACCTCCTTTGAGTCCTTATGTCAAGTGTAACTTCGTGTTGTTTGTAATTGTTGATTAGCAACGTTGTTCATTTGAGTAAATCTTTTTTTTTTTTTAAAGATTTTATTTATTTGTCAGAGAGAGAGAGGGAGAGGAGAGAGCACAAGCAGGCAGAATAGCAGGCAGAGGCAGAGAAGAAGCAGGCTCACTGCCAAGGAGGGAGCCCTATGCGAGGCTCCATCCCAGGACCCTAGGATCATGACCCGAGCCAAAGGCAGCCACTTAACCGACTGAGCCACCCAGACATCCCAAGTAAATCATTTTTCATTTAACTTTTTCAGGTGCTTAATTCATCCACCTGCTCACCCTTTCTTTAATATTTACTAATTTTTCAGGCAAAGAAATAAACTATGGTTCTGAGGGGTCTTTTTTGGTGGGAGGCTATCATGGTAGACATGGTAGTAGGGTTGAGGGAAGAAAACACTTTGAGCCACGGGTGTTTGGGAATTTACACATAACATTAGGTTATGTTCAGTTTTGAGATAAATGTTTTTTTGTTTGCTTGTTTCTCATCTTCATGAGTTTGAAAGGAGAGATTCTTTTCTTTGAATCTGAATTGGGAATTTCAGTCTAAAAGCCTTGAGTGGCTGAGTGAAGCAGAAGTAGGGGGGCACAGAAAGGGGACCTCTGCCAGGTAAGGGCCACTGGCTTACCTCCTTGTGGAAGCTCTACACCTCCCATATTAAAATTATTCAAAACTGGGATGTGCTCTGGGAGGAAATCTTTACAGCAGGAAGGATTTGGAGGATTTCTTTTTAATAAATGCCTCTTCCATTCAGTGGGATCATTATGGTCATGTGATTATTGAGCAGCTACCAAGGACTGTGCCCTGTACCATGCTCTTCATGCACAGTATCACGTTTGATCTTCAAAACAACTTTGTGAGGTTCTATTACCTCCCTTTTCTAAATAAGGGACAATGGTGTAGAGAAACTGGGTATGGGGGCTCTGGTCACAGATCTTACCATACAGCAGAGATTCAAACCCAAAAGATGCTCTTGACCACCATGTCTTACCCTCTGTTCTGCTAATCTCAGCTTAAGTACACGCCATCTTGTTCCTAGGACATAGGAATTCCTCTCCTTTGATTCAAAAGAAAGATCTGCTTTTCTCTTCACTCCATACTTGGCTCTTACAGGCCTGGGTCAGCTGTGAGCACAGTCTGCAGGGCATCACAAAATATTCCATTTGGCGCCTAATGGCCAGGGTTTGGGGATCAGAGGAAGTGAACTCATTCCTGGGGAACTGCTTGTGAGCACCGGGTTATTGTATTTGGGAGTTAATAAACGAGCCTGCCATGCCATACATCCAATCTTGGAATAAAGGGAAGGGAGGGCTTGGCTCAGTACATATTCTTCCAGGGCGAACAGGATCTTCTCAGTCTACCCTCAGTGCCATTTCTTGTGCCCACCATGGGATTCAGGCCCCCACCCCACCTATAGCAGTTTTCTGTCACCATAAAATCTGGTACTAAGATTTTATTCTCAAGGCTTAGGTTAGGGATTTTTGGTGCCAAAATACCATTTTCCGGATCCTATAGGCTAGATGAAGTGGGATTCAACACCACTCTCTTAGTCTATTTTCCTCCTTGTAATCTCTGTAGGTTTAACAAATGGACTTGATGACTCTGGAAGAAACCTGAGATTGTCTCAGGAATGACTTGAAAGCGTCTGATTTAAGAGTTTTACATAGTATCTCTTGAGTTTTCTCAAAATATTAACAAAGCCTTAAAAACACCTAGCCATTTCTCCAAAGCTTGCCTATTGATTTGAGAGCATTTTATTTTAATTTTAAAATATGTATTTATTTATTTGAGAGGGGGAGAGGAAAAGGAAGAGAGAGAGAATCCCAAGCAAACTGTGCTGAGCAGGGAAACCGAGGCAGGTTTGATCTTAAGACCCTGCTCATGACCTGAGCAGAAACCAAGAGTTGGATGCTTAATCTGTTGCACCACTGGGCACCCCAAGATTTGAGAGCGTTTGAAATTACAGAAGCTCTGGATCCACCTCTGCTTTCAGGTCCATACACTGGTCATCAGACTGGTATTGACCTAAAAAGTGACATTGAGATCCTGGTTTTTAGCATTGTCCATTATTACTCACCCCATATAATAAAAAGATAGCTGTTTGGTGTTCCCCCGAACCTGATGTATTTTAAAAATGTAAAGAATATAAAGACTGTTTATTGCTAACTGTGAGTGCCTTTTAGCTACAAATACCCTTCTCTTCTTAGCTTCCAGGCAAAGAAATGCTTGGAGGAAGAAAGCTGGTAGAAGTTGGGGGGAGGGTGGTTTTTTTTTTTAAGATTTTATTTATTTATTTGACAGAGAGAGAGATCACAAGTAGGCAGAGAGGCAGGCACAGAGAGAGGGGGGAAGCAGGCTCCCTGCTGGGCAGAGAGCCCGATGTGGGGATCTATCCCAGGACCCTGAGATCCTGACCTGGGCTGAAGGCAGAGGCTTAACCCACTGAGCCACTCAGGTGCCCCGGGGGGAGGGTGTTTTTGATATATTAATGCAGTTTGTTCTCTTTTTCTCTTCAGACAGGCTGCTGTCATTTTCTGCTTTGGAAAATAACTAAGTGGCACTTGGAATTAAAGTCTCCCAGGGAAAGTGGTATGACTCTTGAGAATTTTAAGATAAAATCACTTTCTCTCTCTCTGCATGACTTAATTCTTTTTATCTTCTTTCCTAAATATCATGTACTAAAAACAATATTGGGTGGCGGGGAGCTGGGTGGCTCAGTCGGTAAGCATCTACCGTCAGCTCAGGGCATGATACTACTAGGGTCCTGGAATTGAGCCCTGGCTTGGGCTCTCTGCTCAGCGAGAAGCCTGCTTCTCCCTCTCCCACTCCCCTGCTTCTGCTCCCTCTCTCACTGTCTGTTTCTCTCTCTGTCAAATAAATAAAATCTTTAAAAAAAAGCAATATTGGATTTTAAAACAGTACTGAATAACCATGGTGAAGAGCAGAAGAAAGGGCATGAGAGACCACAGAAGTGGTTGTTCTGCCCATATTTTCCTGAGGCTAAAAAAGAAGCCAAGGCCACAACTCTTAAAGGAGGCAATTGTTCCTATTATTGATTAGGACTCAGTTAACTTCACCAGGGAAATGACCACCTTGGATCCTTCTTTGCCTCTCAGGAAGATTTAAGCTACACCTTCCAACCCTGTCTTCTTGGAGGTGCCTATGCTTCACATACACTGGTGCCAAAGTGGGGAGAATTGGTTTCTTCACAACTCAGGCCAGAAGGAAAGTATTTCCTTTGCTTCTGCAAAACCGAAGTAACTAGTATTTCTTGCCTGCAATAAGGCCTGAGTGCCAGTCACTTGGGAAGGGTGTTCCAACACTAGGCACTGCTGGGACCCTTCCACCATCTTAGAAGGTAATGTTGGAATTCCAAACCGATGAAGCCCGGAGCTGGTCATAACTATGAAAAAGTCCTATTGTTTCCTCAGGTTTGCCTGCCTTGTTTCCAATCATACAGTCTAGATTTGTTCCTTTCCATTTCCTTGCCTGCAATGCCTGGTCCTTTTCTTTAATGTGCTCTCTCGTTTTACCTACTTAGGATTCCAAGTTTCTGGTTCCCAACCTCAAAGGATCGATCCTTCTTCTCTAGGATCTCCTCTACCACTTGTGGGCTCCGTGTCCGCAGTTAATCATTTATGCTCTTGCCTCTGTCTGGAATGCTCTTCTCTCAGCTCTTTGCATGAGTGGCTGCTTCTCATTCTTCAAGTCTCAGCTGAATCACCACCTCTACGGAAGCCTTCCTTCACAACCACTTCTAAAGTAGGAGGCTTTTTGTATATTCAGAGACTGTCAGGTCCCCAGCACTTGGCTGCTCTGCCCTCTATTTCTAGAATGATAAAGTATTCATCTTCATGAGTTTGAAAAGGGGGAAAATGCCCCTTTTTGCTCATTTCTTCAAAACTGAACTGGGAGATTTGGTCCAAGAGTGTTGAGTGGACAGTATCTGGCACACACTAAATATATATTGTGATAGATGGGTATAATTTAAGTTGAATGTTATCAAATGTTTTATCCTAGTTACTTCTATGTTAAAAAAGTCATTATGTATCCTATTTTATTTTAAGAATTGTATTTATTTATCTGACACACAGAGAGAGACAGTGAGAGAGGGAACACAAGCAGGGGAGTGGGAGAGGGAGAAGCAGGCTTCCCATGGAGCAAGGAGCCCTGTGCGGGGCTCGATCCCAGGACCCTGGGATCATGACCTGAGTTGAAGGCAAATGCTTAACAACTAAGCCATCCAGACGCCCCTCATTATGTGTTTTAATAAAGAAAAGGAATATTGTTTAGATTTTTTTTAACTTTAGATTTTTAAAGTTAAAGTTGAGAAAATTTGATTCTTCCATTGCTTTAACAGTATGACTTTTGGCAAATATGTAATTTCTGATTCAGTGTATCCAATTCCAAAGCATTGATGATGCTGTCCAATGTGACACCATGGGGTTTGGTTTACAATAAACAGAGGGTGTCTAAAACCCTGTGAGTTTCTTAAGAAGAAAATATTTAAAGAATAATCAGATTGTTCATCTCAAGTTCCTAGCATGAGGCCTTGTACAAAATAGGTGTTCAGGGGCGCCTGGGTGGCTAAGTGGATTAAAGCCTCTGCCTTCAGCTCAGGTCATGATCCCAGGGTCCTGGGATTGAGCCCCGCATGGGGCTCTCTGCTCAGCGGGGAGCCCGTTTCCTCCTCTCTCTCTCTCTGCCTGCCTCTCTGCCTACTTGTGATCTGTCAAATAAACAAACAAAACTTTAAAAAAATAGGTGTTCAATATTTATTTCTTAATTCTACATGAGAAAAGGAGTCTGTGGACTAGCACATAGAAAGCAATAAAAAGATATTTCATATTTCTACAATTCTTATATCATAATGCAGTCTATATCCAGGACTTATTTTCTAAAAAAAAACTGTAAGGACTACGTAATGCAATGTTTGAAATGACAGGTTATGATTCATTAGGAAGATATGATATCAATTTAGTGGGTTGTGACCAGGATTTTGAAATAATGGAATAAAATTGAACTATCCAATTTCATTGTAAGTAATAAGGGTAAGTGTTCCTTGAAACTTTTGATTCAGATCTCTGTGAATGTGTGTTTCCTGAGTCAAGATGTAAAATGTGTTTCTTAGGTAAGTTGAGGTTTAAAACATTTTTTTAATTGTACAGACTATAATTGAAATGGTGTTGTCCTTATTTTGCTTGATTTAAGAAGAAAAATAATTGGTACAGAATTCTATGTTTGCTGCTAGCAGCAAGGAGAAAAATAAAATTCGATACTGGAAAAGCCATATAGGACTTTTTTTTTTTTTTTTAATCCCTACCTTAAGGAGATAATTAGAAGAGACTAAAATGCACCTGCTTCACTGATAAATACAAGTCATGTTCTGGGAGATCCTTGGTCAAATTTCTCTTTATAGAGGCACCTGGGTGGCTCAGTGGGTTAAGCCTCTGCCTTTGGCTCAGGCCATGATCTCGGGGTCCTAGGATCGAGCCCCACATCTGGCTCTCTGCTCAGCAGGGGGCCTGCTTCTCCCTCTCTCTGCCTGCCTCTCTGCCTACTGTGATTTCTGTCAAATAAATAAATAAAATCTTTAAAAAAATGTCTCTTTACGGGCCTACTACAAAACTAATGACTTTCTCAGTTTTTATTGAAAACAAATGACACTATCAAATTATGACTATCAACTAATATTTTAAGCTACACTAGGAACTGTACACATCCTATCCTGAAGTCTAATTATATGTATTGCTTAAAAGAAATGAAAATTTGTTTTTTAATTTCCTGTGCCAAGTCCCTTTCTTTCTACAAATTATGCTTGCCTACTCCTTAATATATGTACTTAGAGAAAGCTTCCTCACTGGACCTGCTTCAAAAAAGGCAACAGAGTTTTAACTTTGTTTTTAACATTTCATTATGAACATTTCAAATCTGCAGCAAGATTGAAATAATATGTCCAGCGTCTGGATTTTACCGTTTTTTGTTAAACTTTACCACATCCATCCGTGAATCCATGTTGTTTATGCTTTTTGAAACAAATTACAGTTATCGGCACATTTCCCCTGAGGTACTTTAGGATGCGTATCATTAGCTGGAGTTCAATATTTAAGGTTTTTCATTGGGTGCAACATTTATATATAATACAATGCACAAATGTTAAGAGTACATTAGCTGAGTTTCAACAAATGCATTAACCTGCTACCCAAACTCCTACCTTTTTTTTTTTTTTTAAGATTTTATTTATTTAAGAGAGTGAGAGGGAGAGAAAGAGCAGGGTTGGGGGGAAGGAGCATCGGGAGAGAGAGAAGCAGGCTCCCTGCTGAGCAAGGAGCCCAACCTGGGGTTCAATCCCAGGATCAATCCCATGATCCCAGGATCATGACTTGAGATCATGACCTGAGCTCAAGGCAGGTGCTTAACTGACTGAGCCACCCAGGAACTCCCCACACACTTGTATTATATAGAAAATTACCATCACACCAAAGACCCCTCACACCTTTCCTTGTCAAATCTTCCCCCATCGCTCTGCCCCCAAGGCAAAGTTTTCTACTATAGATTAATTTCACCTGTTTGAGAATTTCATGTAAGTGGAATCATGCAGTGTGTACTCTTGTGTCTATCTGCTTTACTCGTCTTGTTTTTGATTTTCACTTATGCTGTTGCATGTGTCAGTAATTTGTTTATTGTTGAGTAACATTTCATTGTATGAATTTAACAGTTTGTATATTCTTTCTCCTATTTACAAACATCCAGGCTGTTTCTAGCTTTTATAAATAAAGCTGTTATGAATGGGGTTTCTTTGGAACTTTCTTAATAGAAGTCTTTTGTGAACATAAGTTTTCATTTCTTTTCTAGGAGTGAAATTACTTGGTCATATGGTAAGTATATTAGATACACATTTTTCCCCCCTCTAAAAAAGTTGTGCCATTTTACATTCTCACTGGTGATAGAATTTTGACTGGATGTCTCCAACATTGCCTCATGCTCAGGCTATTATTATTACTATTATTACTAATATATTACTATTATTAGTAATAGCTAATAGAAGGTTTGTGGTTCCTCATTCCTTTCAAACACTCATTCCATTGTGCTCTCCCCATTGTGCTCCTGGGAGAACTTAACTGTAGATTGTAAGCAAACTTGTGAAATAATGTGAGAGTCCTGAACTTCTCATGGAGAGAAGATTATTCCACCAGTGGAGGGGTGAAAAAGCATTATCTTTGAGACAAGGATTAAAGAGACTCCTAGAATGATCCTTGACCAGTCTCTGTCTTTCAATGTCCCAAAAGTTGTGTCATTGCTACTTCAAAAGAAAGTAAGGCCTAGCCCAGAGGAGAGAGTTGTTCCTTGACAATATTCTAAACCAAGTTGCTAACTGGTTCCCTGGGAATAATTGTGTATTTTTTTGCTTGTATTATAGATTTATTATACAACTCTGAGGTACCTGTTTAGAATTAGCTTTTACTTTCTACTTCATATTCCTGCCAGTTTGTATGATTTTCCTTTTATTCTGTTAATGTAATGAATTGCACTGACTGATTTTCAAATATTAACCAATTTTCTTTCAAAGTTGTCATGTATTATTTTTATGTGTTATTAGATTCAATTTGCTACCATTTTGATTTAGGGATTTTTAAACAATTGATTTTGAGATTTATGAGAAAAATCGGTCTGTAATTTTCTATCCTTATAAATATTCCTTTAGTTTTGGTGTTGAGTTTATTCTGGTGTCATAAACAAATTGAGAAGTATTCTCTATGAGAGTGTGTTAGATTGATGTTATTTCTTTGTTAATTTAGAAGAAGTTGCTAGTGAAGGGTATGGCCTTGAGATTTTTTGGGGGGAAGGTCTTTAAATATGGGTTCATTTTCTTTAATAAGTGCAGAGCTATTTAGGTTTATTTATTTTATTTTACTTACTTATTTTTTAAAAGATTTTATTTTTGAGAATCTCTATGCCCAGTGTGGGGCTTTAATTTAGAACCTACATGCTCTACCAACTGAGCCAACCAGGTGTCCCTATTTAGATTTTATTTTTGTGTACGTTTTGGTAAGCTGGTCTTTCCCTAAATATTTCTTGTTCATTTAAATTTTCAAGTTTATTGGCATTAAAGCTGTTAATATCTTACTGTTTTTTAATATCTATAGTATGAATTGCAATGATGTTGCCTTTTATTTTTATTTGTTTTTGCTTTGCTCTTTTTTATGCTTTGTTCTTTGATTATTTCTTAGTTAAAAGGTAGGATTCTGTACACATTGTCTATGACATGACTTATGCATTTTAACAATATATTCTGGAGATGATTTTATAGCAGTATTCAAGAGATTCCCCCCCCCTTTTTTTTACTGCTACATAAGACTTCATAATATGGCTGTTCACGCAACTAGTCCCCTATAGGTAGATGTTTGGTTTGTTTCCAGTCTTTTTGCTATAAAAATAGTGCTGAAGGGAATAACTTTGTACATATGTATTAAAAATTTGTTGTTGGTGGTTATGATCTTATTCACATGTGTAACTTAAAAAGCAAAACAAACAAAGAAAAAATCCACAAAACCAAGCTCATAAATATAGAGAACAGACTAGTGGTTACAAGAGGCAGGGTTTAGGGGGTGGGCAAAATGGATAAAGGAAATCAGAAAGTACAAACTTACAGTAATATGATAAATAAGTCATGGCAATGTAATTTGCAACATGGTGACTATACTTAATAATACTGTATTGCATATATGAAAGTTGCTAAGAGAGTAAATCACATCACAAGAAAAAATTCTGGAACTATGAATAGTGATGGTTGTTAACTAGACTTATTGTGGTGATCATTTCACAATATATACAAATATGGAATCATTTTGTTGTATACCTGAAACTAGTATAATGTTTTATGTCAATTATACCAATAAAAAATAAATTAAAAAAATTTTACTGGTGTTATCTTTGGGGTAGATTCTTAGAAATGGGATTTCCTAAAAATGAAGGAGAGGTAATAGCTATAGATTAAAAGAAATTTAAGAGATAGGAGTGCCTGGCTGGCTCAGTGGGTTAAAGCCTCTGCCTTCAGCTCAGGTCATGATCCCACAGTCCTGGGATCAAGCCCTGCATCAGGCTCTCTGCTCGGTGAGGAGCCTGCTTCCCTTTTTCTCTCTCTGCCTGCCTCTCTGCCTACTTGTGATCTCTGTCTGTCAAATAAATAAAATCTTAAAAAAAATTTAAGAGATATAACAATCAGATATTATAGATGATTTTGATTGAATCCTGCTATGAAAAAATGAGCTATATATAACATTTTGAGAACATGGATAAATTTAAATATAGAACAGGTATAAGATGAAATTAAGGAATTATTTTTGTGTTGTTGTGATAATACCTTATTGTGTCTAGATAAGAGAATGTCATTTTTTTAGGGACGCCTGGGTGGCTCAGTTGGTTGAGCGGCTGCCTTCGGCTAAGGTCATGATCCCAGCGTCGTGGGATCGAGTCCCACATTGGGCTCCTTGCTTGGCAGGGAGCCTGCTTCTCCCTCTGCCTCTGCCTGTGCTTGCTCTCTCTCTAACAAATAAATAAATAAAATCTTTTTTAAAAATGTCATTTTTTTTAAAGACGTGTAAAATACTTTGGCATAACATGTCATTGTGTGTGACATTTACTTTGAAACAGCTCAACCATAATAAAAAATATAGATAGCTAAAGCAATAAAGTTAATATGACAAAATATAAAGATTAACAGTGGTTGACTCAAAGGAGTTCATTGTACCATTTTTTCCTACCTTTTATATGTTTGAAAATTTCATGATAAAAAGTTAAAAATTAAAAAAATCATAGGGGCATCTGGGTGGCTCAGTTGGTTGAGCGTCTGAGTCTTGATTTGGCTCAGGTCAGGGTCTCATGGGTCATGAGATCAAGCCCTGCATCTGGCTGCACTTGGTAGGGCGTCTGCTTGAAGATTCTCTCCCTCTGTTCCTCCCCCAAATCATGCATGTGCACACATGCACTCTCTCTCAAATAAAATAAATCTTTAAAATATATATAAAAATTGTCTTATCTTTCAAATGAATTATTGTTTTTATTCTTATGTTGTGACTTTCCTTATCCATAATAAGAATTTTTTCTTAAAACTGTGTTTTGTCTAATACTAATATAGTTATCTCATTTTACTAGTATACTATCTCAGAATACTAGTGTAATTTCTTTAGGTTAATATTTTTTGAGAGTTGGTTCAGAGGTTGCAGCTAGAGACGAACCACCTCAAGAGAGCTCTAAAGATGCTATCTGGGGGTGCCTGGCTGGCTCAGTAGGAAGAACATGTGACTCTTAATCTTGAGGTTCTGAGTTTGAGCCCCACTAGAAAAACACCAAATTAACTTTAAGAAAAAAAGTGTTCGGGCACCTGGGTGGCTCAGTGGGTTAAAGCCTCTGCCTTCGGCTCAGGTTATGATCTTGGGGTCCTGAGATCAAGCCCCGAGTCGGGCTCTCTGCTCAGCGGGGAGCCTGCTTCCCTCTCTCTCTGCCTGCCTCTCTGCCTACTTGTGATCTCTCTCTCTGTCAAATAAATAAATAAAATCTTTAAAAAAAAAGTGTTGTCTATGCACATGGCCTTGGGCTGTGGCTTTTATCCTCTCTCAGAAGGCTGGTCTGATCTCCAGAAATGCTTTTGTCACTAGGAAACTCCCTGTCTCTAACACCTGTTCTCAGAAGACTGGCACTGCTGGAGTGTCCTCTGTTTTTGAAGAGTGTATTCTTGGAGCTAATACCTCTGCTGACCTTGAAGAGACTGGATGTCTCTTAAGTATTGGTGATGGTATCATTCAAGTACATGGGCTAAGAAATGTCCAAGCAGAAGAAATGGTAGAGTTTTCTTCCAAGCTTGAAGTGTATGTGTCTGAACTTGGAACCTGATAATATTGGTGGTGGTGTGTTTGGAAATGAAAACTAATTAAGGAAGGAGATATTTTGAGGAGAACAGGAGCCATTGTGGATGTTTTCGTTGGTGAGAAGCTGTTGGGTCAGGTAGTAGGTGCCATTGGTAATTGGTTCCAAGAACCACAGGCAAGTTGGCCTGAAAACACCTGGGATTATTCCTCCAATTGGCAGGAACCAGTTCAGACTGGCATTAAGGCTGTGGATAGCTTGGTGCCAATTAATCCTGATCAACCTGAGGGGTTTAATGTTGGCCAATGGACTGGCAAAACATCAAAGATTGACATAATCATTAACCAGAAATGTTTCATGATGGATCTGATGAAAAGAAGAAGCTGTACTATATCTACGTTGCTATTGGTCCAAAGAGATCCACTGTTGCACTGTTGGTAAAGAGACTTACAGATACTATGAAGGGCACCATTGTGGTTTCAGCTGCTGCTACTGATTCTGCCCCACATCAGTACGTAACTCCTTATTCTGGCTGTTCAGTAGGAGAATGTTTTAAGGATAATGGCAAACATGCTTCACTCACCTATGATGAATTATCCAGTCTGTTGCTTATTGTCACATCTCTGCTGCCCATGAAGACTATCCTGGTGATATGTTCTACCTACACTTCCATCCGTTGGAGAGAGCAGCCAAAATGAACGATTCTTTTGGTAGTGGCTCCTTGACTGCTTTACCACTCATGGAAACCCAGCTGGTGATGTGTCTGCTTATGAACCAATGAATGTCATTTCCATCCCTGATGGACAGATCATCTTGGAAACAGAAATGTTCTACAAAATTATCTGCCTTACCATCAATATTGGTTTGTCTGTGTCCTTTGTCAGATCTGCTGCCCAAACCAGGGCCATGAAGTAGGTGTCTGGTACCATGAAGCTGGAATTGGCTCTTAATCATGAAGTTGCCTGATGCATTTCTGACCTCCCCACCGCCACTCAATTCTTGAGTCATGACATTCATCTGAATGTCTGAAGCAAGGAAAGTATACTGCTGTGGCTACTGAGGAACAAGGGGCTCTTATCTTTCCTGGTGTAAGGGGTGGCTTGATAAACTGGAGCTGTTTCTATTTAATTATTTCTTGGCTGGAGTATTTAAAACTAAATTTTAGAAGGCATAATACTTTATCCTGACTACTTCATGATGCTTTAAAAGACAAAAAAAATTTTTAAATGTAACCACAAAGCCATTTTTATATCTATCAAAATGAAGTATGCATTTTTTTTTTTTAAGATTTTATTTATTTGACAGACAGAGATCCCAAGTAGGCAGAGAGGCAGGTAGAGAGAAAGAGGAAGGGAAGCAGACTCTCTGCTGAGCAGAGAGCCCCATTCGGGCCTCGATCCCAGAACCCTGAGATCATGACCTGAGCCAACAGCAGAGGCTTTAAGCCACTGAGCCACCCAGGTGCCCTGAAGTATGCATTTCTTAAGTTATAGTAAAAATAACTCAAATTTCCCTGTCATCTCAAGAAATGTCTTTTTACAGTTACTATTTTTTCGAGCCAGAATCCATACAAGGTCCACATTTGGTTCTTACAGTTTCGTTTGCAGAAGTGCTCCATTTCCCCCTCCCTTACTTGATTTACTTCTTGAAGAAACTGGGTCAGCAGTCTTGTAGAATGTTTCAGTTGTATCCTTATGGTGTTTAATTTGCCTTTTCATCCTCTGTATTTCCTGCAGTCTAGAAGTTACATCTAAAAACTTGATTAAATTGTATTCTAGATTCTTGACAAGGACATGATATAGGTGATGTTACAGACTCCATATTATTTCATCACCTCAAGGGCCACATAGGGTCAGATGGCTTCACTTCTAGGAATGCTTAAGTTGTTTATGTGATGACAGCCTGATTCCTTCACTGTAAAGTTTTCCAACAATCCAACAATCTTTCACTTAATTATTTTGGTATCTATTGATGAACACTGCTGATTCATTTGAAAATAAATAGGGGTTGCAAGATGGTGATTTTCTAATGCAGTCATTCCTTCTTCATTTATTAGTTAGAATTCTTCTGTATAGAAGAACTTTTTTACATCCACGAGGGTTATATGCTTATCCTGAAATACTGTTCATACCAGAAAGGCAGGGGATGGATGGATGGATGGATGGGGCGCCTGGGTGGCTCAGTGGGTTAAGCCTCTGCCTTCCCTTGAAAAAAAAA
>RCUC01088887.1:0-12073 GCA_003697995.1 Taxidea taxus jeffersonii
CCACCAGGATGGTGACTTCTGTCAATGAGCTTGAAGGGCAGCTGACTGTCTCTCTGTCCCTGCATGGACCGAATCTGCCCCTACAAGAAGGAGGAAATCTCCACATGGGCCCATCCGGGACCCTCTAGCTCCATCGGTCCCAGGCGCGTGGACACATGACTGTCCTGGGCCGTGTTCCACACCGCATGCAGGCTGAGGAGGCCCAGGAGCCAGGACTGGGAAAAAAGAGCGGAGGGACTGTGGAGTGGACTCTCACCCAAGGTTCGGCCGCCCTCTGCTGCGAACTTGCTGCTGTCCTCAAGGATCCTCCAGGCAGCCTGGGCCTTGGTGCTCACCATCGAACGAGGGTATGGGATTCAGTAACCTGCCAGGTGCTTCCCCACAGTGACTGGTTGAGTGGATCAGAAATAAAGCTCCTTGCTGCATCTCCTCTAAGAATCCCGGAGGAAGGTCTGTGGGTGTGTGATAGGGGCTGGAAGAGACACTCCAGCCCTTCCCAGCCTGGGACTGAGGGCAGGCGGGGACTTGGTCCGGCCTAGAGTAAATCCAGTCCGTGTCCTTAAAGCTTATTTCTTTTCCTGGAAAAGAGCTGTCTGTCCTCCAGTCAGATTTTAACTCATGCTGTCATATGAGGGTTATCTGGATGTCTCTGAGGTTGTGGGGACCATGGTGTCCCTGAAATATTGCAGTGTCTTTGGGTCATTGCATGACATTGCAGTGTCATCGGGCAGAATTATTTGCTGTGCCTGTAGAGGCCTGCATTTCTGCGGTAGATGCGCATGTTTTAAATTTGCCTCTGAGATCTTTGTGATAACGAATGCATCTCTGCATTGGAAGACAAATACAGCCTCAGCATAAAATAGTGCTTGACGAACACTCTGTGTTTTCAGAAAGCTGGCTTGAAAAGTAAGACAGGCTAGAACAAAATGTTCTTTTAAAACTGCCTTCCTCACTTATTGAGATCAAGGTGAAGAATTAGAAATAAAATATTCTGAGATTAGGAGATTGTTATCTGCGGCTGGCTGATGATACCGATGCCAGTGTCATGGGCAATGCTCCACCTTGCTCGCAGCTATCAGTTAAAAAGCTCAAGAGCCCTTCCTTTCTGATGATATTTTGACTTGAAAAATTACACAAAGAAAACATGATGTCAACAAGAGTATGTCAACAACCCTGAACATCACTAAACTATGATATAACCCAGCAGATTAGCTGTTGAAGAGAATGAGAGAAACTTAGGAAAATGAGATTTCTTTGTTAGCAGTCCTCAAAATTCACATGCATGCAGCCTTGCATGCAGATTTTTTGTCAAAAATCTGGACAAGTAGAAATGATGGGAAATGTTCAGTTGGCTTCATCCTTTCAAAGTGCTTTGTAAAGAGATACTTCGTTTACTTCCTTTAAAAAAAAAAACAACTTAGTTCTTTTTTCATTTGTCATATGAAGAAAAAAGTACCCAGGGCTTTTACCTCCCTGTTTGAATTTTTAAAAAAGAAGACTATTTGTCATTTTGAATGCGTGTGGTCCCTTTCTCAGATGCTGTGCCTTATTTGGCATCTCCCGAGAAAATGTCCCAGTAATGGCCTAGCAGCTCTGGCTCAGGGGGCCCGGGGAGCAGGGTGGGGCAGCTGGAATCAGATGAGGTGGGCGCCTGCATCCATGCAGCTCCCACCTGGGGAGATGAGGGAAGGGGTCTCCGTCGAAACTGTAACCCAGCCTGAAAGGGATCGTCCAGATTGGTTCTGACTTCCAGTCTAGGACCAGTGCTGGGGTGTTGTGTAAAACGCCGTGTGACCCAGGGGAAAAGACTTTGTGTGGAGGAGGCAAGGTTGAGCCTGATGATTCTGGTGATCCTGATACAGCCTCCCTTAGAGAAAGGCAGAGGAGTGGAAGAGAGCGGGCGAAGCCACCTTTACGCTAGGCCATGGAAGGCTGTCTTGTCATCTGTGTACAGAGTTGGTGTTCACAACTGCTCAGCCTCTTCTTTGGGGGCTGGAAAGAAAGGACCAGGCCCCTGTGGTGTTCTATTTTCACACATTCTTGCATCTTTCCTCAACGTGTTCCATGTGGACTGCAAAACGGAGCCCGGATGCCCTTTCTCTGAGATGTAGCCTCCGTGAGATCTTCCGGAAATCTCCAAGGACCACCCTTTTCAGATGTGCAGTACGGTGGTGCTCAACCTTGAACACATGTTGGCATCCCCCGAGGGCTCTGCGAAACACAGACTGTGGGCCTCAGCCCCAGAGCCTCGAATTCAGCTGGTCTGGGAGAGGCCTGGAGGGTGCCTTCCCAACGAGGTCCTGGGCGACGCTCCTGCAGCCTTCTGCTTGCCCGGGCACATGCTGACAGCATGGCCCTTTTATAATCACTGGGTTATTCCACAATTCTAGCACTTTTCTGGCTTTTACTTCTATGTCTTGGCCTTGAAATTAGCCTGCAGGCCCTTCCAGGGGAGACATTCATGCTCACGCTGAGTCAGGCCCTGGGGCCCAGCAGGAAGGGGGCACAAATGTTCATTTTTAAGAATGAGTAAAGCGGGTTCCTCAGTAGAAGTTATAGTTCTGCTTTCATCAGATATTTCAACAAATTTCTACTCCAATTACTATGCTCAGTGCTGGTTTGTCTGATGATTTTTTGTTTTGTTTTTAAAGATTTTTTTTTAAATATGTATTTTTTTAATGTAATCTCTAAGCCCAACCTGGGGCTCAAACTCACAATGCCGAGACCAAGAGTCACACGCTCCAGGAACTGAGCCAGCCAGGTACCCCTCAATGCTGTTTTTTATCAGATAACAAGTTGAGGACCATTCCAAAGGAACGCTGCAAACTTTCACATTCAGGATAATTCCAAGTACCTTTACTAGGTAGCCAGAGATAGAGAAGGCATCTATAGCTCGACTCAGAGTCCCAAGATCTAACTATATAGAGGCTTTGCTAGCTTTGTTTTATTTTTATTTTTTCAGATAAATGTGGTATTCCCCTGTTGGTGACTCACTTCCAGTGGCCCTGGGTTAAGGAAACCAAATGGACCACAAGACATTCTAGCTTGTTCTGAAACTTAGAGTTGACTGTTTGCCCACAAGGTATCTTATTCCTCATTAGGAGAGCTCAGTTCTCCACAAAATATATCCATCTGCAAATCCCTAAACACTTGAAAGCAAGCTTCCTTTATCACCATCTACCAGAACGTGCTATGTGTGTGTGTGTGTGTGTATAACATTATCCTCCTACTTACACATCACGAATGACCAGGTAGATGGAGTCAATACGCATTAAGCTGAGTCTTTCTTGCCAACTGAGACGAGGCAGTTTCAAGTTTAAACACCGGTCCTTGGCACGCTTTGCTGCACATTAGAACCCCCTAGGGAGCTTTTAAAGATCCCCAACCCCCAGACCACATTCTATACCAGTGAAATTGTAATTTTTGGGGACGGGACCTGGACAGACATCAGTATGTTTTAAAACTCTCTAGAGAATTCCAATTTGCAGACAAATGTGAGAAGCAGGGATATCAACAATAACTCTCTGGGTAAACAGATCTGTTGATTCTCTAACTGGATTCTTTCCTGCAGCTGTGGGGACCGGGCCCTCTCAGATGCAGCAGGTTCATTCTTGGCCACGAAGGAAGACGGGCCTCAGTTTCCCTCCACAGGAGAGCACTGGCTCAGGACAACCATTTCCCTGACTCACTCTTTTTTGCTCACCAAGTGAGAAAGTGGGGTGATTTTGAATCTGCTGCGATCTTGTGGTTGATGGAATGTGGCATAAATTCTCTGCAGCTGCTCCCACGAAGAGATAGAGTCTACTTCCCCACTCTGTGAGACTGGGCTGGTTTCATGACTTATTTTGACCAGGAGATTGTAGCAAAAGAGATGTCACGGAAGTTCTGGAGCTTGGGTCTCCCATGGACTGGAAGCTTCCACATTGCTCTCCTGAGTGCAGCCCTGAGAAGGCTGCATGGGGGACTAGTGTAGCCTCCTGGAGGAGGAGAGGCCAGGCTCCCCCATCCACAGCCAACACCAACCCCCAGACCTCAGTGACTCTCCAGCAGAACGTTGTCATCCGAGCGAGCCCTGTGAAGCCAGCAGAGGAGAGTGGCCCAGCCATCCACAGATCAGAAGAAATCAGAAATTGCTGTTGTTTTGAGAGACGGAGTTTTGGGGTGGTCGTTACTCAGGGATAGAGAGGCCTGAAGCAAGTAGTGACTCCGTGCGTCGTTCTCATGACTTTTGTTCCTGTGCCCGGGGACAGCTGTGCATTGCCCTGCAAGTACTGACTTTAAAAAAGCACTGATTTCGGGGCGCCTGGGTGGCTCAGTGGGTTAAAGCCTCTGCCTTTGGCTCAGGTCATGATCTCAGGGTCCTGGGATCAAGCCCCACATCGGGCTCTCTGCTCAGCCATGGAGCCTGCTTCCTCCTCTCTCTCTCTCTCTGCCTGCCTCTCTGCTTACTTGTGATTTCTATCTGTTAAATAAATAAATAAATAAATAAATATTTTTTAAAAAAAAGCACTGATTTCATCTCTTTCTCGGTGGCAGTCTGTATTTTATAGAAGCTCCGTGGTGATACGGTGTTTCTCACCATGAGCCCCTGATGCATTTTTCCATGCATTATAATATGATAATATGATTTCAGATAGACTGCAGAATTGTAAAATAAAAAGCATTCAGTGGTGGATGTTAAAAAAATCGGTACCTAGGGATACAAATTATGTGTAAGGGAATCTTCAGGATGCAAAGTTGAAGGGGAGAGTGTCTACAACTTTGAGTATGAGATTTACAAATTCCAGAAAAGAATGACTTTCTCTAAGGATGGGAGGAGTGGAGCAGGGTACTTTTGTAAATTTAGACCTGATATTTTTTGTATCCACTCAGTCAATATATATGTATGTATATGTACATGTACATGTATGCATATGCATATATATGTATATATACACACATATATATTTTCCCCCCTGCAGTGGGCGAGGTACTTTCCTGGATATTGAGGAGGTTCAAAAAAGAATGCTGTTCTCAAACTCAGGAAGGGTGTATCATGCTCCTATTCCCATTGCTTCAGTTTTCCAAGTTATTAGCCGCTGATAGTGTGGATATTTCAGTCCTATCAGTTGGAATTCAAATCTAGCTCTTCCAGAAACCATCTCTGGTTCTTCAGTGCTAAGGAGGGGAGCTAACATTCCTGTGAGGGCTCCATGGGTGGATGAAAGGATCAGAAAAGATGGGGCTTTCACTGACCATCCTTGACAGGAGCCTTTTCCTGGGCAACAGAGTCACATGACTCAGCAATTTAGAGTAAACTCAATGGTAAGACTTTGCCTTGGCACTAACCACTCAAATTTTTATCACCTCCTCACATTGTATGTATCCGTGCGCGTGCATGAGTGCACGCACAGACCCACACACGAACACACACACACACTTTATATTACTAGGGCTACCACAGCAAAAATCCCACACACTGGGGGGCTTAAACAACACAAATGTATTTTTCACAGTTCTAGAGGTCAATGTATCTGCAGGATTGGCTTGACCTGAGGACTCTACCCTCAGCTTGCAGGTGGCTGCCTCCTTCCCGTGTCCTCACATGGCTTTTCCTCTGTTGTGAGCCTCCCTGGTGTCTCTTTGTGTGTCCTAATCTCTTCTTATAAGGACATTGGTCATTTTGAGTTAGAGTCCATACTAATGGCTGGATTTTAACTTAATCACCTTGTATAAGGCCTCTCAAAATATGGTTACATTCTTTTTTTTTTTTTTAAAGATTTTATTTATCTGAGACAGAGAGAGAGCATGAGTGGAGTGAGGGGCAGAGGGAGAAGCAGACTCCCGCTGAGCAGGGAGCCCAATGTGGGGCTCAATCCCAGGACTCTGGGATCATGACTTAAACCAAAGGCAGTTGCTTAACCGACTGAGCCACCCAGGTGTCCCCCAAAATGGTTACATTCTCTGGCACTGTGAGTTAGGGTTTCATCAGGTGAATTTGATGGTGGACGTAATTCAGCCCACAACTATACATATATAGAGATCTATATTACATCTCTCTCTCCTTCACTGACAGAAACTATGCCTGTACTTGTTTCTTAGTCAAGGGGTGAGGGTCGGCTCTCTGCCTTATGTTAAAACCTACAGATGAAGACAAAGGGGAGGGGGAAGAGGATAGCAGATGTTTTGAAGCAGCAGATACTCAAGACTAAATCACTGGAGGCAAACCCCAGGAAAGCTGCAGGAAGCCTGGTGGGCCTGGGGTGGGCAGCAAAGCACTCTCTGCAGTGCAGTAGGCTTCCCTGTGCCAGACCACACGCCATCAGGGCAGGCATCAGTTTATGCCCTCCTGAGCATGTTCACTGGGACAAAACCCCCACATTCTTGAGTAAGATTGCTCAAGTTCCTATTCAGAAATAATTGTCAAGGAGGAAATTACTTTTTTTTTTTTTGATGGTTCTTTTCTTCCTTCTCATTTTTAAACTCTCTTTAAGATGGTAGGAAGATGGGACTTCCTTAAATGAGAGTCACTTAGTTCCCATTTTCTCTAATGGGAGGCACTTCAAATAAAAAGCCAGGTGTCAGACAGACACACATACACAAGACGCTTCTTAACTGAAGGGGAATTCTGCAGATAACTGGGAAACCTGAGAGCAGGGTCAAGGGTGTTTGCCCAAGCCCAACAATGTGTATTAATTTATAAACACAACAGATTATTTTACTGAATTCATTCCATACTCAAGTCTGAGGAAACTCTTTCCAAATGAGTCTAACAGACCTTTGCTCAAGTTTCATGAAGGCAGCCAGAGAGAGGTGAGACTTCCCACAGCCTTCCCCAAGAAGGGCCAGAGCCATCTGGGGGGGGAGGTGCTGCCCTCCTACTGGCCATGGGGGGAGAAAAGACATGGCTTCAGAAAGGAATATGAACAGCCTAACCAGGAACAAACAGTGAGACACTGTTACATTGCAATCCTAAAATTGGAATTGTCAACAAAATGGCCAGAGAAGAACATCACATCCTGCAGACACTGAGTCCCACAGATAGAGCTCAACAGGAGGACATTGGGTAGATGCTGGCCATGTCCCACAGAAGTCCCAGACAGGACATCTTCTCCCCATGGGTTTTAGTTTTGTAGTTAGTTTGCCTTCCTGCACACTTTGTGTGCTTGTTCTGTTTTAGTCATGATAGGGTTGAAAATGTTAAGGAGGCAGACCCCGAGAGCTTGCACATTTCAGCAACGAGCCCAGCACATACAGATGATCAAATTTACTCAGAGCTCATTAAATGAGTAAAATATGTACATATTTTCTGTACTGCTTTTTCTCAGTAGGGAAACTACTTTCCCCCAGAAGAGGAGCCATTTGTGGGACATACATCACACCGGAGCCCTGGGTCTCTCCTGTAGCAATGAAGGTACCCATGGGGTAGATGTGACCATCGAAGGGCTGAAGGTCTCCTCATGTCTTCCCAGGGAGCCCCCTGGGTCTCCTCAACCGTTCTCCGGGGCTCTGTGGCTAAGCAGAAGAATGGCGGTCTTTTCTTAATTCACATACAGATTTGAGAGCTAGAACTTGCTTCGATTTAAGCCCCACCTCCCATATTTATTATGAATGTGTCACTGACATTTGTCTCTGTTGAAATCTACTCTGTGATGCTATTTGACTTGGTACGGAGTCACACATTTTTATTTTATGCCAGTGCATTAACATGTCATGGTGATCAAGACCCTTCCTTAGGACTTACAGGCGCCCTGACGCTCACACAAGGCGATAACAAGGCCCCCGGGGTGTCTCGTGCAGTGGTTCGCTTCTCTGTCTCTCTGTGGGAGCAGGGGCTGCGCCTTATTGAAACCAATATTCTCTGCACCCTCGCTGGCTCGTGGGGGGCAGCCGGTGGGGCTTGTTGGATCTGTGAATTCCCATCTGTGAGCACGAAGCCAGTGTGACTTGACTCAGCAGCTAGTGGCTACGGGGTGTCGTCACATGGCAGCAGCTTCACTAGCTGGACCCATCCAGGTGTCAGTTCAGAGTCAGGAAGGAGGAGGAAGCAGAGTCATGCTCCGGTTTGGGAACTTGTCCCGAAGGGAGAAGACATTTCCAACATGGTACTGAGTCTGGTTTTCTCTGTGGTGCATCTTGGTGGTCACCTCCTCAGTGTGACCAGAGGAGAAAAGTCTATCCCAGCTTCCCCCCACCCAGAGCAACCACTTAGAAAACTTTTATAAGAGCCCAGGAAAAGACCGGACAGTGGGAGAAGGTGGCCACAGAACCAGGAAAACACCTCATCCCCTAGAGTCTCTCTCTTGTTCTTCGATGTCCACAAGCATGAAAAGAAACACCTTGTCCGAAGCTGGATGGCAAGGGGGGTGGGAAGGTGGAATTCCTTGCTCTTAAGTGTTAGTGAGGAACCGGTCTCTGCTAGCGCAACAGGAGCTATGTGCCCTAATGCTAGTGATCCTTGACCAGTTGTGTTGGGGGGATATGAAGGTTTTCCAGTTAAAGTTCCTTCATGTCTTTCTCAGAGACTTATGGTTTACACAGTGATAAGTATAGGAAGAACTATCCCCAGTAAGAATTGATTTTTCCTTCTGAAACCTCCAGACCTCTGCATCCTTTTTTCGAGTTTGGCGATCAGGGTGGTAGTGTCCCAAGACAGTAGTGCTCAGTGCTGCCTGGGAAGATTTTAATGATCCTGGAGCCCTGGCTGGACCCAGACTAATTTCTTTGGAGTCTTTGGATTCATGCATCAGTATTTTTTTTAAAGATTTTATTTAAAAAAATTTATTTTTAAGTAATCTTTACACCCAACATGGGGCTTGAACCCACAGCCCTGAGATCAAGAGCTGCACACTCCACCAAGTGAGACAGCCAGGTACCCTGGGCATCAGTAGTTTTTAAAGCCCTTTGAGGAGTTCTAACATGGAGCCAATGCTGAGAACCACTGCTTAGAGTCTACTCCAGTCCTCAAATGTGAAGTTTTTGTTAAAAAGAAAAATAAGGCCAAAGATTTCTTTTAATTGGAAAAAGTATCTCTTTTTTCATATTCTCGTATCTCAAAAGCTACCAAAGGGATTTTTCCTCCCCTGAACTTTCCATTAATAAAAAACAAAACAAATTTATACTGAAAACAATGATGAGAAAATTCAGCCAAAAGTAGAATTTTCCAGAAAGTTATGGTCAAGTGAAAAAAAAAAAAGGCAAAGACTGTCATTGAAAAAAAATGCTTTTACAGGAATTTCCTTTTAAATCTGCTTGCAATTGATGTCTCATTTCAAAGATGGATAAACAGCCTTTAACAAAAAGCCCCACCTCTGTCTATATTGCTAAGAAGCTCAGTGTCAAGTGATGGAAATGCCCACGGCAGAGTTCACTCAGTCTGACTCAATGTGGGTTTTAAAGAAGAAGTTAACAAATTTTTAACAGTAAGAGCACAAGTGGGTAACAAAATGACTGGCAGCTATGTGACTCGTAAAAGAAGTATCTTAACAGCCAGGAGTGATGGCTCATCTTGCAAACACAACTTTCTAGAGACTGTATCAACCCTATCTTCTGGGGGCAAAAGAAATGTGTGTCTCCAGTTGGTTAGATACTACTGCTTTCTGTGTGGCTCTGAGCCACTCAGAAGGGGGAGAGAAAGGGGCGCACGATATGAATTTTTGAACCTGCCCAAATGCGTCAAGTGCTTGACCGTCTTTTGTTTTATGTGAGTCTGGTGCAAGCTGACCTCACTGATTTTTAAGGCAACAGCTTCCCACTGGCTCTAGGAGGAGGAAGCAGAAATCCCTCAGGCTGACGTGCACGTAATAGGGTCTCACTGTGTCTTCCCATCACTGCACCAGTGGGTGCTCCTGAAACCTTTCTGGTGAAGAGACTCAGGGACAAATGTGAGCCCAAGACATCTCCTAAACTCCTCTGGGTTTTGCTTTTCTACCGTGGCTGGCCTCATCCTATAGGCTGAGGTTCCTGTGAAGCATTGTACAGACTTTATCAAGTAAGCTCCTTATGACGAACTGGAGAGGCAGGAATTATTGTCGTCCCCCCCCCCCCCCCCTGCCGCCTTTTCCTTAAAACCTCAAGCAACTGCTGTAGTCTCCTCCTTCAGAGACTAGGGTTTGTTTTCTTAAGAAAAATACTACTTTTTTACTCTTCAAGCCGGTAGTCAAGTTGAGGTGCAGGAAGGTGCTTAGTCCCTGGGTCCCACTGGGTTCTTGGGATACTTTTGACGGAGCACATTTGTAAAGGAATTGGAGCAAAGCAAGTCAGGACTTGGCTAAGCTGGAATTGCTCTGAAGGAATGGAGGAGGGGGCATTCCTTGGTGCACGCCTCTGTCACATGGCTGAACTCCGTTGGGTCATGACAGGGATGGTGCTCACGATGGAGACAACTTATGGAATCATGAGGAAGGGATAGTCAGATGCAAATTCTCGTTCAGCCCTCTGTGACACGGCTGGTGTCCTCTGCGTGTGACTTAAGAGGCACTCTTGTGCCTCTGGACCTTCGCTCCTCTCACCCCTCTGCTAGGACGTCCCTTCCCCATCTCTCCAAAGGCCCCATCCTGCGTCTTCCTGCAAGGCCAGCTCAGATGCTACCCACTCCCCACCCCCAAATCCTCCTTTTTTTCTCCCAACTTGAGGTAAACCCCTGGTCATGGGTTGAATTGTGTCCCCCAGAAAGATATGTCTAAGTTCGAACTCCCAGTATCTGTGAAAGCCTCTCTGTCTGGAAATGGTCTTTGCAAATGTAGTGAAGGGAAGGATTTTGAGATGAGATGAGGGTAGACCCTCAGTCCGGTGAAGGGGTTCCTTATGAGAGACAGAAGACGCACGGAGACGCAGAAGGGAGGCCATCTGAAGATGAGGCAGAGGTTGAACTGATGTGTCTACAGAGCCAGGCCCACCAAGGACTGCCAGCAGCACCGGAAGTTAGGGTAGGACTGGAACAGGTTCCCCTCAGAGCCTCCAGAGGGAGTCAAACCTGCCAACACTTCAGGGCTGCCTTTCTGTCCTCCAGAACAGTGACAGGATAACTATCTGCGGTTCCAAGCCTCCAAGTTCATGGTGATTTGTAACTGTGTCCCCAGGAAACTACACTGCCTCTCTTGGGGACGCTCCTATCATCCCAACTGAGCTTCTCCTGAGACACATCAATTTTGACCCTGTGTTTTATCTTCTCCCGTACACATTGCCTTCTCCTACCAGATCTAGCAGGATTACTCTTCGGGTCTCCTGTGATACTTTCTGCAGGTTGGATCTTTGGTAATATTTGCAGGGTGCTGAAGGGGGCTGGGGAAGGTTGGGGAACGGACCAATTCATGCTCCTATAGTGACTGGAAGAGCTCAGGGGAAGGCTTGGACTCAGGCTGCTGTTCCCCCCCAGGTGGGGGCTCCCCCAATTCTGGCCCAGCCCTGAGGCCTCTCTGTCATTTCAGGACTTTGGGGTACCCATCTCCACAACCTCGCTGGTACACTCCAGGCCGCCCTGGGTGAGGGGCTCCTGTCTCTGTGTTTCCCAATAAAATTATTATTATTTTTTCTTCCCATTATTAAAGTACACACCTGGCCCACTATTCAAATGATCTCTTCAAGGCCTGTCTCCACCAGACTCACAGCCTGTAAGGTCAGAGGTCATGCCTTTTGACCTTTGAATTTCCTCAGCCCAGCACTAATGACATATTGATGTGCAGTGAATATCATTTAAAGCTCTTAAGGATTTGGCCTCCAGCTGGCTTTTCAGGACCCTTTTGTCTTATCTGTTCATTCTGACTGCCCCTCCCCCCACACTGTAATTCAGTGAAACCAATCTCTTGGCTAAGCATTGAGTTGTTCCCACCCCTGCTGCCTCAAATTTACATGTGGGAGCTCTGACTCCTATTACCTGAGATTGTGGCCTTTTTTGGAGATAATACATTTACAGGAGGAATCACGTTAAAGTGAGGTCGTTAGGCTGGGCCCTAATCCAATAGAACTTGTGTCTTTATAAAAAGGGGAAATTCGGGGGCACCTGGGTGGCTCAGTGGGTTAAAGCCTCTGCCTTCCGCTCAGGTCATGATTCCAGGGTCCTGGGATCGAGTCCCGCATCGGGCTCTCTGCTCGG
>RCUC01088890.1:0-10255 GCA_003697995.1 Taxidea taxus jeffersonii
CACACACACACACACACACACGTCACAGTGCCCCAATCTGTATAAACGTGTGTACACATGCAGGTCACACAAGCGTGCCCTCCTGTGTACACTCACTGACACACACACAAGGCAGATGGCCAGGTGCACACACATTGCACACGCACCCAGCTCTCCGCAGAAACCAGGCCCCATGGGCCCTCCCTCTGCTAAGCGAGCCTCCCCTTGCGCACGGCCCCTTCTCAGTGCCACGGGCTCCGTCCCCACCCGCCTGGGGTCCTAGGGGCTAGGAGGAGCCCCACCACCGCAGTACCAAGCTGCCCCACTGCCCATGCCAGGTGGGACCTACACACACGTGTCCCCCAGCTGCCCGTGGACCCCACCCTCGCACACGCCAACGCGTCCTCTGGGAAGAGCGAGGCCAGGCACCAGGAACCATCAAGTCATTAGAGATGCCAGCTAGACACCCAGGAAAGCTTCCTGGGGAGGCGATGCCAGCACTGAGCCCAGAGCATGAGTGGTCTCCCCACCTTGGCTTGGGCAACCCTGATGCCAAAACAAAGCCCAGGTGGGCAGCACAGGACAGAACAGCAGAACCCAAAGGATACGTGTATGGATATGTGTGTGTGTCCACGCGTGCGTGCTCACAGGTACAGACGCATGAATTTTAAGTGAAATGCTCTGACTTCTGACTTCTGAGCAGTGATGTGCTCCTTGTGACCAGCAGGACGGGCCTCAGAAAGTTCGTCCGTGTGACTCAGCTCCACCAGGAGCCCGAGGTAGAAAAAAACACACCATCAGCTCAAAACCATGCAGAAAGGACACTTGGGGGGCACCTGGGTGGCTCAGTGGGTTAAAGCCTCTGCCTTCGGCTTGGGTCATGATCCCAGGGTCCTAGGATCGAGCCCCACATCGGGCTCTCTGCTCAGCAGGGAGCCTGCTTCCTCCTCTCTCTCTGCCTGCCTCTCTGCCTACTTGTGATCTCTGTCTGTCAAATAAATGAATAAATAATCTTAAAAAAAAAAAAAAAACTTAAAAAAAAAAAAAGAAAGGACACTTGGTAGACATTGCTTTCTGGTTTTTTAATCTCTCCCACACCAGGGACTAAGGGAGATGGGATCATTACACGGAGAACATGGAGCTGTCCTCTGAGCTCCGGCCGTGCACACAGATGGAGGCCACGTCAGCAAGTTCTGGAAACGGATGTGGAAAAGCTGGAAAACTGAACAGACTAAGTGAGCTGGGAACTCACAGAGGGAGGAGAACCCGTCAGTGACACGGTCGCCCTGACAGGAACCGGATTCAACACCAGATATGTGTTGCCCAAGTGACAGAACTGGTACCGCCCCAAGGCCCAGGGAGACAGGATGTGCGCAGACCCCATGCCAGGCCCATGTGGCCAGGCCACCTGGCATTGGCCATCAAGGGAAGGAAGAGGGGGGCGGAAGACACGTCCACACATGGATCTTAACTGGAAGGTCATGTGGGAGGGAGCAAAGGAGGCTCAGTGCCAACATAAGCTCCAAGGCTGCAGTCCGTTCTCGACGTCCAGGGCTGTCGCACTCTGGAGCCACGAACACACAGCCAGGTCTCCTGGGGGAAGGCAGGGTCGGCTTCCTGGGAGCCTCTGGTCACAATAGAACCATATGTCGTGCGGCTTCTGTCTGAAGGCACCTTACTGACTCTGCTGTTAGCTCATCAAGGAACTTGCCGCCGGCATTGCCGCACCTCAGGCCTGAACAAAACCCACCCGGCCCACAGTTTCCACCATGGGTCCATGGCAGGCTCTGGCGTGTGGAGCCCTGGGTGGGACTCTAGCACCATGCGGGGGGAGGGCATGTTTTCAGCCATGGAGTCACAGCCAGAAGCACGAAAATGTGGAACATGGGGCACTAGACAGACAACAGACAAGACACTGGTTTCCAGGGCAAGCCGAACTGAGAAGGCAGGGCACTGCCTCCTCCTGTCTCTGCCAGGGACGTTGGGTTCCGCTCCATCCTCACTGCTCTGGCCATGTCCCCAAACGACTGTGGACACCGTGGGCTTACAGACAGGGCTTAGCGAGCAGGTGAATTCATGATCCCAGGATCCGTGAATACTGAATATCGGCTACAGAAACAGCACATGCACCATTCCAGAAAGCCACGCACACAGTGAAGGCACCGTGTCTGCAGTCGGTGGGGGCAGGAGAGGGGCCATGGGCACAAATGCTATGGGGATACTGGTTGGTCGTTTTGACAGAGGGCAGCTGGCCTTGCCCGCACCGGTCATCCCCCCTCCCTGGGAGGGAGAACCCCTACCACATGCCTCCTGCCCAAACTCGGTCGTGGGCCACGGAACACACCACAGGCCAACCTGGGGGGTTCCGTTTTGACAGGCAAGGAGAGGGAGAACACGGAGGACAGTGAGCCACAGCAAAACAAAACGTAACATGGAACAAGGCATGGGAGCGTGTGCCCGGGGCATGCGGCAAGGAGGGCACCTGCCCAGGTAGTGGTTCAAAGGCCATTCATGATTGTCCTTGTTTGTTTCATTTCATATCCAAACTTAACCCCAGAGCACGTGAGTTTTGATGTGTGATGTTCTCGGTATCACTAGTTTCTAAATTGCCCTTAATGGCTGAGCTTTTGTTTCCCCTTTGAATCAATGGTTATTTAGGGAATAAAGAAAGAGATTACATTTTTAGCGGGCTGTGAGGATGCTTAGTTGGTCCGGCTTTTGTTATTGATTCTGAGTGTTATTATATTGTAGCCGGAGAATATAAATGGGGTCACTTCTGTTTGAGGAATTGACTCAGATTTTCTTTGTGGACCATTAGATACCTCTTTTTTTTATTTTTTAAATATTTTATTAATTTAAGAGAGCGCGCGCGTGCGGGAGGGGGGAGGGGCAGAGAGACTCTCTAGTGGACTCCCCACTGGGCGCAGAGCCCCATGCAGGACTCATCTCACCACCCTGAGATTGGGACCAGAGCCGAAACCCAGAGTCGGACGCTGAACAGACTGAGCCACCCAGGTGCCCCGATCCCTCTTTTTAATTAATGTTCCCTAAGTGCTTAAAATAAAGGTAATATGAGGGTACAGTACAAGGCTCAAGGTGTCCATATGAACGCATTTTCATCCGGCCGCTCCTGCCGGGTCCCTTCTGGCACTCTCCCTGCAGTTAGTTATTCTTTAAAATGCTGTGTTGTGCGTCACAGAGTTTACACCTCCTGTGTCCTCACTGTGGAGTTTACCTCTTACCAGTATGAATAGACTTTGTCTCCATCTTAATGCTTCCTACCTTGAACTACACTTGGTCTTAGATGCCCACAGATGTCTCAGCACTCTTCCACTCAGGACAAGGCGGATAATTCCTGTCCCCCGAGGGCAGGCAAATGGGACACGGTAACCCGCTTCTCACAGAGTGAAGGACAAGTGTTGTGTGTGACTTTAGAGGCTACACAGGCATCGCAGTTTCCCCTCCAGCAAGGCTACACGCAGAGGACCGGAGCCGGCCCAAGCCCCAGCCGAGGCTTTGGATGACACAGCCGACCGCTCACCCACCACCCAGTGAGAGACCCCCAACCAGAACCCCCCAGCCATGCTGCCCCCCAATTCCTGCCCTGAAGAAACTGTGAGACAAGTGTGTTTACTGTTTGAGCTGCTAGGTTTTCGGTTAATTTACTGCACAGCAAAGGATAACTGACCCAGTTTGGTGACACTCATACCTCACTTCCCTCTACAGCTCGGCGGGAGGTGATTTTGTGTTGGGCCCAGGCAGTGGGGTCCTGGCAGGAGGAGAGACAAGCCAGCCCTAACGAGGAGGCTGCAGGCTTAGGTGGAAGGGCACATGAGCAAGCACAGGAGTGGCAGGGCGAGTGGATGGACGAGCGGACACCAGCACACAGCACCCTGCCCAGCGGCAGACACCCGCTGCCTGGACACAAACACAGTCATCAGGTGGTCACATAGCATCCAACTCACTGATGTTTGTCCCACAGCCATAGGGTTCTCGCAAGGCTGGTCTTCATGCTTCCCACTCCCTCCACTTCTGCCATCAGCTGAAGACTTAGTTTTGCTTGCTTTTTTCCCATTAGTGATTTTTAAGACTAAACAGGCATCCTGTGTTTTAAAATTTACATATGGATCGCTTCTCGGCCTTTTGGCTAAGATCAAGTGTAAAATTTACGTATCGTTATGTTTGTATCAAAAACATGACTTGAACTCCATTTCTCGGTTTACCAGTTACCCTTATTTAGATTCATCTTCCAGGAGAACATCTTTAGTAATTTTTAAAGGAAGGCTACACAATGGAATATTCTGAGTCCTTTCATCTTGGAGCGTGTATTTTAATATCTTTACACGTTATGGAAATGATTAGATCATAATCTTATTTCAAAATCTTATCACTTATTCACTGATGACACTATTGTTCACACAGGAACCCCTGGCCTGGTGGATGGACTGGACAACGCCATGGTGCTCACATCTCACCTGCCTCCCTCCATGTGCCCTGGACCCAGTGACTCGCATCTAACACATAGAATCACAAAGAGATGGGCGTCGCTTCCGGGATTCAGCCATGAAAGACTGTGGCTTCCTTTCTGGGCATCTTCCCTCCCTCCCCTCTCTTGGGCCACTCACCTGGGGGGAGAGCAGCCACATCAAGGGGCAGCCCGGGGATGGGCCTCAGGTGGGTGAATTTCAAGTGGATCCCCACCCACCCCAGGAAGCCATAAGATGAGACCACGGCCCCAGCCAACAGTGTGACTTGGGAGACCATGAGCCCGAGGCCCCCAGTTAAGCCACACCCACTACTGACCCTTAGAAACTGAGATTATAAATAGCTATTGTTTTAAGCAAATAACTTCTGGGAATGATCCTGTCAAGCAGCAACGAGTAACTAATACCCTGAGGAATCCACAAAACAACTACTGACAAACAGCTCTAGTGAGATCATAAGCTCAAGGTCAATGCACAAATTCAGTTTTATTTCTGTAAGTTGGTAGTTAACAATCAGAAAATGAATTTTTAAAAATCTATTTAGGGGCACCTGGGGGGCTCAGTCGGTTAAGCCTCTGCTCTTGGTTATAGCTCAGGTCACGATCTCAGGGTCGTGGGATCGAGCCCCATGTTGGGCTCTGTCCTCAGTGGGGAGTTTGCTAGAGATTCTCCATCTCCCTCTGCCCTCCCCGCAACTCGTGCTCTCTCTCTAAAATAAATAATGTTTTTTTAAAAAATCTATTTAAATCAGCACCAAAAATGAAATGCATGAGAACAAACCCAACAGAACATGTGCAAGACCTCATGTGGATAACTGACAAATCAGAGAGAAATACACAGAGACACAAACTGTGTCGGGAAAACTCAGGTTGGAACAGAAATCCTTCCCTAAACTGGCACATAGATTTAACACAATCCCAATCAAACTACCAATAGCCTTTTTTGGTAAAACTTGCTGAGTCATCTGGAAACGCAGAAAGACAAGAACAGCCCAAAATTTTTGAAAGAAAGGAAAAGACGGAGGACGGGACTATCTGATTCAAGGCTTACTCTAAAGCCACAGGAGTCCCGGCGATGTGACAGGGCATTGAGACAGGCCAATAGTTCAAGGCAACAAAAACAGGCCCATGAATGCACATGGCCAATTTACTCTGACGAGACACGAATGCTCGTTAATGGTGCAAAGCAGGTCTTCTCCAAAAACAGCGCTGGGACAGCAGGTGAATATGTCAGCTCCCTCACACACTTCCCAAATTAAGTCACGATAGAGCGAAGATCCAAATCTAAAAGCAGAACTATTAATCTTCCAGGGAAAAGCCACCAGAGAATATCTTCATGACTTCGGGGTCATTTGGGGGTTTATCTGTAGGGATTTTGAGGTTTTCATTTAGTGGTGGCTCCTCAGTTTGCTTGCATCTACACCGTGCCAGGATCCCCATCCAGAATCAGAGGACTGCATTGTGGCTCAGCGGCAGGCAGCTGCAAGAGGGAGAGCAGCTGGCTCAGGAGTGGAGGCAGAGAGGGAGACCCAAGAGCCCTGCAGGCTTGCAGCCCCAGCCCCTCGAAGCACATGCCAGGGGTACCTCCCACCTGACTGGGGCCTCAAGGTGGCGGCTGCTGTGGGCATGTGTGCAGACGGGGCTGGTGGCAAGCGAGCACCAGGCCAAGGTGGGGCTCCAGGGTGCAAACCGCTGACCATGTGAGCCCCAACTCTGTACCCCAGTGTCCTCTGCTGCCCACCAGAGGCGACCCTGACCAGTGAGCCTGGCTGAGGATCCGCCCAGTGCTGGCAGGGAGTGGGGCCTGGTGTGCACCAAGATGGCTTCACAGTAGACCAGCCAGCTGCTAAGGGGTCACCCCGTCCCTCGCTTGCCCCCAGCACAGAGCGACCCTTGCCATCGGGTGGGGACAGGGGAATATCCCAGGACCACTGATCTAGCCCCAGAACCAGCTGTGCACACCTCCCTGTGTCCCCCTCGGGCAGGACCTTGGGAGTCTCCTATTGGCAATGGAAGGAAACCCACCCCCAGGCATACCAAGAGGAGAAACAAGCTCAGACTTGTGGAGGCCCCGAGCACTCAGGGGCTGTCCACAGCAGCCTGAGTTAACGTGCACTGAGTTAAAGTGCACCCTGAATTAACCCAATACATAAGCTGGTTATTCAAACTCAGGATGCCCCAGCCTGAGCTGCGGGGACACATAGGAGGCTGCAGGGGTGCCTCTGAGGACCCCCAGCCACACCCAGCCTGCAGGTAGACATGGCATCAGAGCAGCTACACGGGGGGGCCTGTGCCCCCATCCTCCCATGAGGCTTTAGGGGCACTCAGCTGCCCTCCTGGGCTCTGGCACCTCCTACACAGAACAGCTCAGCGGTCCTAGCACATGGGAGGGGCTGTTCCCCCCCCCCGCCTCACATATAAGCACCAGTGAGGGACTAGCCAGGATGCTGTCCAGCTGCGGCCCCCTCCCCCAGCAGGTGGCCCCCCTCGCCCACCCCCAGCACACGGAATGAGGCCGGGGGCTGAGACCGCTGTGCGGTGGCCACTGCCTACCCCCAATCCTGGCCGCCCAGGCCCCTGTAACCACTGGAGAGCATGTGGTGCCTGCAGGACCCCAGGGTCCAGCCGAGTGCAGGTTGAGGGGAGGCTGCTCTTGACCTTCGTGTGCCCTCTGGCCTGTGCACACAGGGGCTATCCTCTCCAGGATACGGTCCTCTCCTGGGCCCCCACTTGCTTCCTCTGCTTCTTCCATTACCTGGGCCGTCAGCCCTGCCCACCTCTGAAATTCTGCTCTCCTCCAGGCCTCCTAGACCCCCTTTTCCTAAAACTGCAGCAGCCACCTCTACCCCTACCTCCCCATCACCGCACCACCGTCTCTGACCAACCAGGGCTCAGGCAGGAGGGTCCTGGGACCACCCACAGGCCAGGGAAGCCTCGTGTCCACTGGGGGCCAGGAGGCAGCAAAGGGCCCTGAGCCAGGAGCGTAGACAGGCAAGGGGGTGGCGTAGGGGAGGCCTCAGTGGTCCCATGGGTCCCACAGCGCATGGAGTCCCTGGGACCTGAGTGGTTCCCCTCCAATGTCTCACACAGCCACCTTATCTCCATGTTTTGTCTCGTCTCCACATTTTCTGACGATAAGTTAAAAACCCAGCAATGCCTCATACACGTGGTTTCATTTTCTCATGGGAGAATGGTCCAAGTGTCTTTGGCTACTGCCACTGAACGAGAGGACCCCTCCCACAGGACCCACCCCGAGCTCGTTCCTTTCCCTCTGAGCCCTACAAGGCAGGCCTTTTCAGGGAGATCTGTCCACGTGGGATGGATTCTCCTCAGTTCCTGCTTTAGTCGAAGATGGTGCTGACTGACCTGCCCACCAAAACACCAACCCCAGAAACACCACCAACAAAAGTAGGTTTAGTAAGTTAGGAGTTCATTTCTCATGGAGGAGACAAGAGCTGGGGGTGGCCAAACCAGGGCTGGCCTAGGTCCCATGGGCATCAGAGAGCCAGGAGCCTCAGTCTTTCTGCTCCATCACCTTGCACGTGGCCTCTTGCCTCAAGGTCGCCTCTTGGTGCAAACAGCTGCCAGAGCCCCAGCCATCACACCTCTGTTCAAAAAGCAGAAAAAAGGAGGGTGCCTGGATGGCTCAGTGGGTTAAAGCCTCTGCCTTTGGCTCAGGTCATGATCCTAGGGTCCTGGGATCGAGCCCTGCATCAGGCTCTCTGCTCTGCAGACTGCCTGCTTCCTCCTCTCTCTCTGCCTACTTGTGATATCTGTCTGTAAAAGAAATAAATAAAATCTTAAAAAAAAAAAAAAAAGCAGGAAAAAGGAAATACAAAGGGTAGGGGGGCTTTTCCCAGTCAGTTCAGCCACTCGTATGGAGCTTTCCCCGAAGTTCTGCCCAGCACTTGTACTCCCACGGGCCAGAAGAGTCACAGCACAGAATCCCGCCTCCAGCTTTAAGGAAGACTTGGGAATGCAGTCCTGTGAGGGTATCTGGCTTGATCCTGACAAGCAAGGGCCCCAGCAGCTGGGCATGGGGGGTCCCGAGGCACAGGTCTGCCCCCCCAGCTGTAAGAGCAAGGACAGGGTCCCTGCCAAGGACACAGGGCCGGCACCAGCCCCACCTTGTGGAACTTGAGGTACCCCCATACCCTCTCCCTCACTGACCCCCGCCCCCCGCCCTGACTCTAAGTCTGAGACCCCAGCAGGGCCCACCAATCCGGGCAAACATCTGGGCTTACACGGTCCTCGACATGGCACTCAGGGCTGATGTCCCCCCAGCTCCATGGTTTGGGACCCTGCAGACACAGGCCCACTCTTGGGTCATGCTGCTCAGCCCATAGGACAGTCAAAGCTCGGGCCTAGATGTCTGGACTGACAACCTCCCGGCCCCTGACCCCCAGCTGGGCCCTCAAGGGCTGGCACCCCACTGCCTCTTCCCCTGGGCTTCCCCCACCTCAGAGCTCTGCCCCTCCCCCCACTGAGCCCCCAGGGCCAGGTCTCGGGGTTCCACATTTCCAAATAGGCTGAGGATCTCTAGGAACTCCGCATCAGACCTGAGGTGGGGGGTGGGGGGCAGCACATTGGCCCCTCCAGGCTCCCAGGGCAGGGGTGGGACGGGTGCGGCCATCTGCCCCCACCAATCAGCATGCAGTGGGAGGGGCCTGGACAGTACAAGGCAAAAGGAGAGGTCCCTTGTAGGGGCTCAGGAGTGTCCAAAGAAAACCTCATGCTTTTCCCATGCTGACCTCCTACAAAGGGGAGGCACCATGTTCTTCCATCATACAAGTGGGGAAACTGAGGCACAGAGCACAAAAGTTACCTGCATGGTCACTCAGCTGGGCAGCCCCCCATGGTGGCCATCTGCCTGGCCAGTCCCCATGCTGAGAACTGGCACCCTGGCCATGCCCAGGCCCCCAGAGCTCCTCTCCCAGGACAGTCACTTGGCTATAGTCAGATCCCAGCCTCCATCACTGCTGTGCCCCTGTGGAGACAGCTGCTCCGTGCCAGTCAGCCCTTCCAGGGGACAAAGCTCCCCCATCCTGCCCCAGCTGCTTCTATGGAGAAGTAGCCGTCAGCAGAAGCCTGGCCAAGTTCTAATCCCTTGTGAGACTCGGCCACAGCCGCGGGCTCCACAGGCCCTGGGGCTTACTCGCCCGTGTTTGCCGGGGACAGCTCCGTTCCATCTGCCACTGGCCGGGCCACTTCAGGAGTCCACTCGGCCGCCCACCTTCCCCGGTGCCAGAGGCCCGGCCAGCCCCTCCCGCCGCGGGTGGCGGCTGCGCCCGTGACCTTGTGATAACCCGAGTGCCATCCGTCAGCGGCCGGCCGCCAGGCTCCGGAACACTGCGGCAGCTCATCTGAATTCAAATTACCCCGGGAGCCGCGCGCAGGAGCCTGCCATAACTCAGCACGGCAGGAGGAGCGCGGCCCGCCCGCAGATTGGACATTACCATACATTCCTGGGGCGTCGGACAGGGCTGCTAATGAAAATATCAATCAAAAACTCGGCTGACTTAATGGTCAATTTAAATTAATTAATTGGGGAGGAGAAAAAAGTCGAGGGGGCAGCGTTGACGGGCTGCGTCTCAGGCAGGCAGTAAGAAGCTCGGTGCCTGGCCGGGCACAGCCCCCAGGCCGGGGAACAGGGCATCCCCTCTGCAGAGACCCCAGCAGGTGCGCAGGCCCAGGGCCGGCAACCCTGGGAAGGGTGTGGGCCCTGCGTTCCCGCCTCAGCAGCTCCGGGCGGGGTGCCGGCGGCCTTTCCCCACATCCATGGGGAGAGCCAGC
>RCUC01088892.1:0-17507 GCA_003697995.1 Taxidea taxus jeffersonii
GAGCACGCCATGCCTTTTGGTGGCCGTCGTAAGAGTTTGATTTTACCTAGCCCTTGGTAACGGCAGGAGGTAGATGGGAAGCCCAGAAACGGGTGCTCAGACTCAGCAGCTTGTTCAAGGTCTCCCACCTGGTTCTGGAGCCAAAAACCAAGATTTGGGGGAGCCTGGGTGGCTCACTCGTTAAACGCCTGCCTTTGGCTCAGGTCATGATCCCAGGGTTCCGGGATCGAGCCCTGCATTGGGCTCTCTGCTTGACAGGAAGCCCGCTTCTCCCTCCCACTCCCCCTGCTTGTGTTCCCTCTCCCGCTGTGTCTTCTCGTCAAATAAATAAATGAAATCTTTAAAGAGCACACACTCACTAAGCTTTGACCTTCATGTATAAGTTTGCAGAGTCCATCACAATTTACAAGACATTTGGCATAGATAGATGGGTCCTGTCCACAGCCTCTCCCTGGCAGTGATCAGCGGTGCCGTGAGGCCTCCAGAAGTCCCCCTACTCTTCCTGGCGAAGGGGCTGGGTGCGTCGTCAGTGAATTGTTCTCCTTCCTACTTGGATATGATTCGATATGTCTAATCCAGAGCCGATGCCGGAAGTGTCACATCTGGGAACTCGGCTTCCCACGGGAAAAGCGTAAGCCCCGTGTCGCAGCCGGACGGTTGGTTCTGTCCCTTCCGGAGCGCCGGGCACACTAGCGAGGTCTGGGAATCTCAGGCGAAGAGGGGCGGCCGCACACCCAGCCGCTGTCGGTGGTCCTGGTTCCCTCGTCTGAGAGAACACGGGTGATTAGAGCAGCTGGAAAAAGAAAGAATTCCAGGACATTCCTGGTGTTCCGGAGTCTGGCTTCAGGAATCCTATACTGCGTGAAAGGACGAAATGCAAACAGGAAGTTGGAGGTCTCGCTCTCCCTGCGGGAAACCAGGGCAGGGTGACAGGTGTGGTGATCACTTCGCGGTCTATACAAATATTGAATCATGGTGCCGGGCACCTGTAGCTCATATAATGTTATATGCCACTTATATCTCAATTAAAAAACAGACCTGAGATCCTGTAAAAATAAGCCATTGTTTAAAAGTAGGAAACAGGGGATGAGCCTCCCCCACCTTCTCTCCCTTTGCTCTCTGCCTTTCTTTCTCCTTCTCACAGATACGCTAATCTGTTCCATGGCTAAATTAGTCTCTGGCCCATCTCACAACTCAGGAATGTCTTCCCTGGGACCAGAGAGCCTCCTCTTTGAAATGTGAGGAGGATAATGCTCTCAGTGTCCTGGGAGGGGACAGTCCCACTCCGCTGTCACCTGACTAATAGCAAACACACAGGAGGACCCATTGTCTTGCAGCTGCTTCGCTCTATCACAGAGGGTGTTTTCTTTGTTTTGGTTCCTTTAGTGGGTTGCGTGGGGGTTCCTCACAGTGTGGCTGAATGCCTAACATTGCTTTCTTCTACCTTCACGGACAGCTTTGTCACCCAAGGCTGCTGAGCAAACTTCAGTCATGCACTTCCGTATAAAATCCAATCTTAGGGGCGCCTGGGTGGCTCAGTGGGTAGGGCCTCTGCCTTCGGCTCGGGTCATGATCTCGGGGACCTGGGATCGAGCCCCGAGTCCGGCTCTGCTCAGCAGGGAGCCTGCTTCCCCCACTCTCTCTGCCTGCCTCTCTGCGTGCTTGTGATCTCTCTCTCTCTCTCTAAAAAAATAAAAAATAAATAAAATCCAATTTTAGCAAGAACCGTGCTAAGTCAGTTTCACCAGACCCGCCCCCCTGCGCTGCCTGGATGTCTGACTCGGTTCCGCATCCTCCACTGGCCCCCCGGGTGATGCCTGACGCCCTGGCCTGCCTTCAGCCAGAATCCTGCTGGGTCGGTTTAGCCAGAAGCCCCCTCACCCATGACGTTGCCTCATAGTGGTTTTCTAATTGCTGCTCCGCTCCTGTGCTCCCTGGCTTTAAATCCCCGCCTGTCCCCGCTATACTCGGGAGTCAAGCCCAGTCTCTCTCCCCCGCTGTAAATCCCAGCGCCTGGTCCCTACACCCATCAGCCCGTCATGAGGGTTCCAGATGGAGCTGCCTCACCATCCTTTTTTTCTTTTTTAAGATTTTATTTATTTATTTATTTGACACAGAGAGAGATCACAAGTACCAGAGAGACAGGCAGAGGGAGGGGGGGAAGCAGGCTCCCCGCTGAGCAGAGAGCCCCATGTGGGGCTCGATCCCAGGACCCTGAGATCATGACCTGAGCCGAAGGCAGAGGCTCAACCCACTGAGCCACCCAGGCGCCCCTGCCTCACCATCCTTAACAAGTGTCCTTGCACGGTTTTTCTTTCCTAGTAGTAAAGAGGTGTGAACTCCTCTATCCTCTTAGGTGCTGTCTTTGGAGTCCTGCAAATTAAACTGACAGACAGTTTAGCAAGAAAAAGGCAGATTTGTAGTGGAGTTCACAGAAACCTGTGTTGGAGGAGGCTTAGAATCCAGGGCTCATCCACCATCTTGCCAGGGGGAGAGGAGGGGAAGAGGACACTTGCAGGAAAGCAAGACTTTTAGGAAAGGTGAGTGAGTCTACGGCCATACCACCCTGAACGCACCTGATCTCGGAAGCTACGCAGTGTCGGGCCTGGTTAGTACTTGGATGGGAGGAAAGGTGAGTGAGCCTTTAGGTGGCAGATGTGAGAGTCCTGTGACAAGGCTGATTTCTTGTCTGGGTGTGGATTGCTCTCCTCAGCTGCTAGGCGTCGGTCTTCTCCAGTTGTGATCCCAGCCTGGGAAGGGCATTTATGAACTTGTATTCTTTCTTTAGAGATTGTACTTATTTCCTTGAGAGAGAGAGAGAGAGAGGAGAACAAGTGGTGGGGAGGGGCAGAGGGAGAGAGGAAGAGAAGCAGACTTGCTGCTGAGCAGGGAGCCCCGTATGGGACTCGATCCCAGGACCCCGAGATCATGACCTGAGAGGAAGACAAACCCTTGACCCCCTGAGCCGCCCAGGCGCCCTGACACTTGGACTCTTTCCAGGGGCTCTGTGTTGAGGCAGAGAAGGGAACTCAGAAAATCAAACGGTACCAAAAAACAAAAACAAAAAATGCCTCTTATTCCAGGCCTCTTCACTGGCCTTCTTATCCAAATTTGCGGGGGCCAGGAAGTCCCCCACTCGCTTCCTCCCAAGTAAGGGGGAGTGGAAATTACTCAGGCCCGCTCTCCAGTCGGGCAAGAAGCCAGCCTGGCCTCCAGCCCCTCCCGGTTTCCCCCGTGCCCTCGCCTCACCCCACAGCTAACTTCCTGTGAGCCCCTGCACTTGCCACCCAGTCCACGCCTGTCCGCGACAGACGCTCATTTATGCCCTGAGCTGTCATCTACCGGGGAGGAGTCCCTTCTGTCCCGGGGAAAACCGGCTGCCCACGGGGGAGTTTCCACGCCTTCAGATCCTGGGGCAGTGATGAGGAGTCTTCTTCCTTTGGCCCAGCACCCTGTAGGTCCCCAGGGGAGAGAACAGGCAGAAAGTAGCTGCCACCTCCAGACCCCTGACCCCTTATCCCACAGCCCCGGTGGCCCGGCAGCACCGAGAGCGGTGAGAGGGGCCCTTCCTGACCTTCTGGCCACAGCGGCATGCAGGTCGACATGCGGTGGGGTCTCATGGGGACGCGGCCCGCACAGTCCAGCTGTCCCAGCTCCCTCAGCCCGAGTCCCCAGCTGCCCAGTCAAGGTGTCAGCACAGCCTGAGGTCCACAGCCGGGTCACCTGTGCGTCTCCGGGACAGGCAGGAAGGGTGTCCTGGGGCCAGGCGGCTCTCGCTACCCCTCCCTCCGCCTCAAATCCGGACATGACACAGGGCCGGAGGAAGGGGACCCCGGTTTTATAGATTATCGTGTGCACGAGTGGCCTCTTCTGTCCCAAATGCCTTGTCATCTCGGTTCTGTTAGAACTGCGGTCATCCCAAGAAAAAAAATTCTGTGACACAGTTGCGAAGGGCGTTGGATCAGAGTTTCTACCTGCTTCGCTTTGAAGGACAGTGAACTCAAACTCCCTGTCCAAAGCTCTACCTTCCACTCACTCTCTGCGGCGTTTATATTCTTTGTCCAGCCCTGGAAGCGCCGCACCGCTGCACATGCTCCACGATGGCCGAGGTGATCCGCGAGGACAGCACCAGCTACCTGCTTCCCGCTCCCAGTTTCACCCCTGCCCAGCTGACCCAGCTCCACTGGGTTCCCCCAAGCCATGAAATGCCAACCTCCTAATATGCACATTTTTTGAAAGTGGAGTCATCCCTCAATGATTTGTCAGCTTGCAAACATTTTCCCTGAAATCCCCTCGGCGCCCCCCATCCCCTCCCCCCCCCCCAACCCCCCCCCCCCGCCGCCCCCTCTGGCCCCCCCGACCCCGTGCTTCCTAATTCCGACTTTCCGTGCAAACATAGTAGCTGGAACCCACTGCAGGCAAACTGCTTTGGCTCTGCACGGTGATTTACCCGCCGGGGTGATTAGACCGAGCTCCCCGGGAGGAAATGCCTCCTCTGTTGCCTGGCAGCGGACCGGCAGGGGCTGTATTGTGGGTCGTGGGACTGTGAGAAAACAATTGTTTCAGCAGGGGACAGTCTCCTTTCCATCAGTTCCGGAAGTGGAAGTGGCTGGAAGGGCCACTTGCTGGTGGGGGGAGGCGGGGGTGTGATAACCAGGCACGAGGACCGGGCCCTGTGAGTGGATTTTGACCACCGCAGGCCACCTCTGTGACTCAGAGAAGCCTGATGTGTCTCCGGTCCTTTGTTCTCAGAATCAACCAGAAATTGCAGGCAACCAGAGACAGAAAGCGGGGACCGAGTAAACAGATTGTGGGAGGGCTGTGCCATGGCAAGGGGCTCCCGGTATTGTGGGCATTGTGGTGAGTGAGCAAAAAGGTTTCTGCAAACTCTGATTCCACTGACGCGATGTCCCAACTCAGACAAAAGTCACTCTGCGGTGACAGAGGTCAGAAAACCTGTTATTCTGGGGAGGCAGGGTGCTTGCGGGACCTGGTCCTTATCTTTACCTTCTCAGGGCAGGTCATCAGTGGGTGCAAATGTGAAGACACGCCTAGAGTTTGTGCTCCTCACTGGGTGTGAGTGAGAGCTCGGTAGGAAAGGAAGCATATGGTGGGCGGGTGGTGTGATTTCATCGGTGAGGGTCATGGGCAGCAACAGTATGCTGTGGTTGTAGAAGAAGAGGTTCCCTCTGGGATGTGGCTGACCGGGAAGGGGGTGAGGGGGTTCTGCTGGGGGGGCAGTCCTGGAAGAGCTCTTGGCTGGGGCTGTGGCCACACAGGCACGTCTCTTCGTGACACCCGCTTATTAACTGAGGATCTGTGACTTTTGTTTGAATGCTATACTTCAGTAAAAGATTACTTAAAAATCTTATGTACAGGGGCGCCTGGGTGCCTCAGTGGGTTAAGCCTCTGCCTTCGGCTCAGGTCGTGATCTCGGGGTCCTGGGATCGAGTCCCGCATCGGGCTCTCTGCTCAGTGGGGAGTCTGCTTCCTCCTCTCTCTCTGCCTGCCTCCCTGCCTACTTGTGATCTCTCTGTGTCAAATAAATAAATAAAATCTTAAAAAAAAATCTCATGTACAGTTCGGTCCTGTTTTCTCAGTTGAAACATGTGTGCAAGGGCCGCTGGGTGGCTTCTCTGGTTGAGCATCAGTCTCTCGCTTGTGGCTCAGGTCATGATCTCAGGGCCGTGGGATCGAGCCCCGGGTTGAGCACCTGATGGCATACATTCACAAAAGATGAATTAAAAGCACTTAAGGGGCATCTGGGTGGCTCAGTTGGTTGGGCTTCTGCCTTCGGCTCAAATCATGATCTAGGGGTCCTGGGATGGAGCCCCAGGTGGGGTTCCCTGCTTAGTGGGGAGTTTGCTACTCCTTCTGCCCCTCCCCCACTCATGCTCTGTCTCTCTCACTCTCTTTCTCTCAAATAAATAAATCAGTCTTTTTTTTTTTTTTTTTCTAAAGCACCTGAGCCTTGAGCAGACCACCACCAGTTGTCACTCCCCTTGGAAACTCACATGCTCCTTCCAGGCTTGTAGAACAGTCTTCTTCTTATCCAGAAAAACAGATTTTTCTGCTTAAAATTTTGATGCAACTTTATTTTTTAAAACATTTTATTTCTTTATTTGACAGAGATCACAAGCAGGCAGAGAGGCAGGCAGAGAGGGGGTTGGGGAAGCAGGCTCCCCGCTGAGCAGAGAGTCTGATGTGAGGCTCAAGGCTTGAGGGGCTCAATCCCAGGACCCTGAGATCATGACCTGAGCCAAAGGCAGAGACTTAACCAGCTGAACCACCCAGGAGCCCCTGATACCTTTTTTTTTTTTTACAATACTGTGTGGCCCATCTGGGTATCTGTGATAAGTGACATTATCCTAGAGTCCTGGGAGCTGATCCCTTCCTCTATGTTCTTTTTCTTCTCCTCCTCCTCCTGCTTCTTCTTCGATTTATTTATTTATTTGGCACAGAGAGGGGGAGAGGGAACACAAGCAGAGGGAGTGAGAGAGGGAGAAGCAGGCTCCCCATAGAGCAGGGAGCCCCGGTGTGGGGCTCAATCAGGACCTGAGCCTAAGGCAGAGGCTTAACAACTGAGCCACCCAGGCGCCCCTCCACCCCACCTTCTGATTCAGGAGTCAGGAACCAACTTCAAAGAATGAAGTAAGTCCCAGTTTTCTTGTTTTGTCTGTAATTGGTCACTCCAGAAAACTATGGCCTCCTGGCCCTTTCCCGGGTCTGATGTCCGCCAGCTACAATAAACTGGTAAATGCAAACGTGGGTTTTTCAGGTGGGGAATGTCAGGCAGAGCATTTCTGTGGTTGTATGGTCTGCCTAAAGCCCCAAGTCCTCTGGGTTCGCCTTTGGCAGCTACGGTTGGGCGAGGGGGGTTCCCTCAAGGACCCCACCTGTTTCAGACCCTTTTGGGAACCAGACCCTGGGCTCTGTATGGTGGCTGGCTGGGAAGGGCTCTCAGGCCCTTCGGGATGCTGCCCCCTCCCCAAAGACGGACGTTGTGAGCTCTGACTAGCCTGTGAGTTGTGGCCACCAAAGCAGCGTGTTCTCTTGCTTTCCAAAACCCAGAAAGCAAGTCACTGTTTCCTAAATGAAAGGGAACAAAATTAGCACTGGGAGAGGTCGTGGGAGATGTTTTCCAAGTCTCGGAGAGTGCTTGGCAGAATAAAGCAGGAGCACTTCCATGTAAAATCCTCTCTGAAATCTGAAGTCAGGTCATTGTGCAGGAACGAAATGAAAGAGTTTGACTTCCATGTCTTTATAAACCCTACAAAAATTCACAAAGCTGTAAAGATGCAAAAGAGCTCATTTTGGGGGGGGGGCTCGTGCTGCTGGAGGGGGGATTGGTGGACCTGGGGACTGCCACCCAAGGCAGAATCTTCTGAGAGCTTGAATAACAGTATGAGCAAAAGCCGGCCCAGAATCCGGAGGAAGGGGGAGTGAATTCTGACCATTGCATCTGGGTGTTTCGTGGGGGAACTGAGCCCTGAGGGATGGGGCTGGATTTGGTAGAGCAGATCCTGGGACATAAGCCCCCCCCAGGCAGGAGAGGCTCAAGTTCCAGAGGAGGCAGCAGGGAGAGAGGCATGTGCTCAGACTCGGCTCTTGGGGCAGAGTTAAACCGAAATTGGGTATTTTTTTTTTTAAGATTTTATTTATTTATTTGAGAGAAAGAGAGAGAACTTGAGAGGGGAAAAGGTCAGAGGGAGAAGCAGACTCCCCTTGGAGCTGGGAACCCCATGTGGGACTCAATCCTGGGACTCCGGGATCATGATCTGAGCCGCCCAGGCACCCCAAAACTGGGTGTTTTTTTCGCTATTTTTGTATTGTGCTTTACAAGTCTGAGAACTGACAGGGACATAAATTTGCTACAAGGTTGGGGTTTGTTTTGTTTGTTTGTTTGAAATTCAGAGAGACATTTTTAACAGTGACAGCGTGTTTGAACAACCGTGGAATTCCACAGACTTTTCCACGACCTACCCTGTGGTTCCTCTGAGGACCCACCAGGCGGGATACTCGGTCTTTCACTGGAGAATTCACCCACATGGACAGTGTGGGTGTGAGTGGGGGTGAGTCTGCGGGTAGGGGGAGTTTTGGGACCGTGATTTCAGGCCAACATGCCATCTTTACAAAATTAAGTGTTCAGCGTCCTTTTCATGCCATACTTGGTGATCTCTGGGTCTTTTGAATACCACTGACCCCTCTGTTTCTCTCTTGCCTCTCTCCTCTTTGCAGTAAATGCTCGTGAACGAATCTGTGTGCAAAGACACTTTTTGGGTACATGAAGGAACCAACCAACATCTTTGCGAAAGACTGGTATTTTTTAAAGCCCTAATAAGCTCTTCTCATCAGCGAAATGAATGTTTTGACAGCCTCATGGTGATTGATGTGTTCTACAGCATTTAGACAGAGCTGCTGAATTACAGAGTAACTTCACAGATCAGGCCCTAGATGAGAATGTTCTCCACAGAGCTGGCCTGTTCCCAGTGATTGCTCAGGAAAACCCGTCCTCCTGTTGGTCCTGGCCACCTCCCGCAGGAAGAAACCTCGTAGGGCTGAGGGGTTAGACCAGCCTTCATTACCATGGAGCTGGAGGCAAAGGGCTAAGTTTGGGGTGTCAGGTCTTCAAGACTCCCTGAAGACCCCTGCCCAGCCCCTCCCTCTTAGTCCCATCTCCCAGGCGAGTATCTGCATAGGATGGTGGAATGGGCCTCCCTAGGACCAGTCACTGCACCAGCATGGGGCACTGATGTTTTCTGGAACCTATGACCAGAGGGCCTGAGGCCTGGAGGCCAAGAAGCAAGACCAGCCTTTCATCTTGGTCAGCTGCAGGGTCAACTGGAGGGCAGGCATAAGGCGATGTTTCCAATCCAAGCATGCTGAGAAGGCCAACAGATCCGCCTGGCTTCGGTAGGGTGCCCCGGTGCCTCGGGAGCTGGGGTATCTGGCTGCTCGGAGCCATGAAGGGTGGGCACAGCAGATAGCTCTTTGGAAGGGTTTAGAAAAGCTGCTTCTTTCATCAACCTAATGCCTTGGACCCAGGCAGGCTCTCAAGGGGGTCTGTCTCCCTTTCTCAACAATTACAAATCATGATCTTAAAATTTACCATCCGACCAGGTCACTTCTAAGAGTGACAGGGGTCCATTATGAATAATTACCTTGAGTCACAGGCATACACAGAGATCGGCACCGGCACCAACCAGGTCGTCTGTCACCCATGTTGGACTGTCCTTTGAGCCCCGCATATTCCAAGTGACAATGGACACTTTTCTGTTATGGAAGACAATCCCAGGCGCCACTAAGTCCAAAGGTAACAAAGGACAGGGCATTTCCAGCTGCTCTTCCAGAAACGGCACTTGACTTAAGGAGAGCCCTGGCCCTAGCCAGGGCAGGTCATCTTCCCTCAGTCAAGGTATCATTGCGCAGGTGCGGGAACCTCTTCCGTCTGATTGTTCTAACATGTACCTGCATGCAGGCGGCACATCTAGAAGCTACAGTCCCTGCTTCCTGCTGTCGGCACTGACCCTGTCTCAGCACGCGACATGTCACAGCACGCAGGGAGCACAGGCTTTGATGGGCCAGGTACTCCCGGGGGCTTTAGAACAGGAAAGAAATAACTAGTACCTTCCAGTAACCATCCTGTCCCCTTCAACAACAGGAAGGCGGCGCTGGCAGTGCCGTCTTCCTGAGTAGAGTCCCAAGAACTAGAGTGACATCCGGGAAAATGAGCGTCTGCGTGCAGTGATGCAGCGAAAAGACAGTCTAGAAGGTCACTTGGGCACCTCTCCTTAGGGGTTATGGCTGGATTCCAGGCTTCTGTCCTACACTGGAATGAACAGCTTCCATTTGGTTTGTTTGTTTAAGATTATTTACTTATTTATCAAGACATAGAGAGATAGAGAGGGAGAGTGTGTGTGTGTGTGTGTGTGTGTGTGTGTGTGTGTGTGTGTGTGTATGGGAGGGGCAGAGGGGGGCAGAGAGAGAGAGAGAATCTCAAGCAGACTGTACCAAGCACGGGGCCTGACACCCTATGATCATGACCTGAGCCAAAATCAGGAGTCGGATGCTCCACTGACTGAGCCAGGCCGACGCCCCAAACATCTGCTTCTTTCAGGAGTTGAAATGGCGAAGCTCACATCAGCGCCTTCGCTGGAGAAGCTTGCGACTGAGCCCGCGCCCTGCGGGACAGCAGACGGCGGTGGTCAGGGACGCCAGCTCCCCAGAGCAACACGAAGCAGCCTCTCTTTTCTCCACCTGCGGAATGAAGGAGTGTTTGATGAAATCACCCACACCGAGGGAGTGCAAAATCTGCAAGCGTGGGTCCTTAACAACATCACCCATAAGAAGAGGGCCGGGCTGGCTGGTCCTGGGGGCCCCTTCCACAGTAATGGTCCATCCTTGTGCTGAGTGTGTGATTCCTGGATGCCATCAGCCAACTGGGCTCACACCTACGGGACCCTCGTCCGGGTGCAAAGGCAGGAGCATTAGACAAACTGGCGCCTGTACAGACACGTTCTGATCCCATGCCAGAGAAGAGGCCACCACTTAGAAAAACAGGAACAGTTTCAGGAACGTGACTTTGGGGACGTTTCCCAGGCCTCACTGACCCTCGGGCTCCATTTGCCCCTTACTGACAATATTTTCTTTTATTGCACTGAAAATGATGTTGGCTCATTTGTGACCCTGCCCCAGAGTTCATCAACTGGAGATCAGAATGGACAAACACAGGGAGGAGGAAGCTTTCCTGGACTCCCAGAGGGTCCCCAGCTAGGTCGGACAATGAAACTGACAAAGACAGTCACAGAAGAGAAACACGCATGATTGTTTAAGAGAAGTTTTGTGGGATGGGAGCTGTTATAGGGAAGTGAAGGCTTGAGGGAACAGTTGAGTCTGAGTAGTCGTTTTCTTAAGATTTGGTTTTTAAGACCTCTCCACCCGCGATCTGGGGCTCGAACTCAGGACCCTGAGATCAGGAGTTGCACACTCCGCTGACCGAGCCAGCAGGGCGCCCCAAACCTGAGCATTTTTGTGCGGGGTTTGATGCTGAATGGACAGTCGTGGAGGGATGGGATAGGTCAAAGAATCTGAGGTGAGGGGTGGTGATCTGGGGTAAGCTCAGCGATGGTTGGCATTTCTCCTGGCATCCCCCCCATCATCGGAGGGAAGGATGCTCCATAGCCCTGGGTGTAGGGAGGCCACCTCTCATGGCAGGATTTTATGACCTCATGGCAGGGGAGAAGCAGGGGAAGGTCAGAATGGACTTCCTGCTTCAGCTGTTTTCTCAAGTCCCTTCAGTCTGCACTATTTAATGTGCCAAGGTGCCATAATTGGGGGTAGTATGTCCCAAACCCCATCCTGAGCCTGTTTTTAAAAGTGTGAATGTGAAGGACCCATTCAAATCTGTGCCCCTAGGCATGGCCTGATCTATCGATCTCCTGGCCTTGCCTCCTGCAGCCGAGCTCAGCTGGGTTCTAACTGGGTCACATGCGATGCCATTTCCAACGGACCAGGACACAGGTGCATGACTCCCAAGCATGTATCCTTGATCTATTCCCCACCATACTGTGAGGCTGCCCCAAGGGTTTTGAACCTTCTCTCCAGGCCCTGATTGTACTCAGATTTCCAGATTGTAGGTATCCCCTTTCCAGTGTAGACACATAAACCCTGCTGGGACTCAGAGGTGTGATTGCGATTCCACTAATTGCGTGCTCCTGCAGGAGACTTGGGTTTGGAGCTGACTTACTCAGAGACGGGACAGGGCATCATTTTGTTGGCATGCATCGTTGGCAGAGCCAGCTCGGTTCTGGAGGCGGGAGCCAAGGCAGCAACATCCTGACTTGGCAGCTTTCCGATCCCGGGGAGGTGACACGGGGGGCTGGTTCTTCAGTGTGACTCGGGGAGTCAGCTGTTCCCGGAAGCCTGCCCAGGGCCTGCATCTCTGGCCATCTCAACAGTTCTGTGAGCTCTCTGCCCCTCCAAAAATCCCTTTGGCTTGAGCCAGCTGCGGCAGATTCTGTTGTCTGCAGCTAAGAACCCCCGGCCCATACAGATGGAGTCAGGACAGCAGAGGGCAGGGGGAAGCATGTTCAGCATATGGTAGAAGGGTCCAGAAAGAGAGATAGGACATTGACAAATATTTTGAATAATGGTCTTACCCTGTGCATTATCTCCAACCCTCACGAAAACTCTTTTAGGCATAATTGTTCCCGTTTTCCAGATGAGCACGTAGGCTCAGAATGGTTAAGGGACCTGCCCAAGGCCACACAGCCTTTGACGGTGACTCAGGAATTTGAACCCAGATTCTTTTGCTCAAAACCCAGGATCTCTCCACTCTGTTACTCTGCCCAGGCCAGCCCTGGATGCAGAAGGGAGTGGAAGCTCCCATCCTATTCTCTTTCCTCCCCTTGACTTCTCCCGCCTCCGTCTGAGGCACTCTACAGTTTATGTACGTGCGGGCCTTCATCAATCAGGAGCAGACCAGCCTTCAGAAAAAGCACTGCAAAGGGTCCACTGCTGAGGTGGTGGCAGGATGAGGGGGCGGGGGGTTCCCAGCAGCTTTTTTTCCTTTCTGCATAAGGCAGTTGCACTGTTGGAATTTTTTACCAGAAGCAAGTGGATTCCTTATGTAATTAGACATCAAAATTAACACTGCCGAAGAGTGATGGAGAAGCACCAGGACATAAACTGTGGTTATTATGGTGTGGTGGGATTATAGGTGGTTTTTGTTTTTTTCTTTATGTGTTTGTGCATTTAAACATGTTTTGAAAATGAGAATGTGCTCAGGTTGCTTTTAGCCCCAAGGAACAGAAAACCCTCTGTCTAGCTGGAAGGCCCAGTGAGGACGCTGATGGGTTTGTAGGACCCGATGTCTAGCACATGAGGGAGGGTCCTGTGCATGACCAGGGCTTGTCACCAAAGAATCCCTCTGCTTCTTCCTCCTCTCCTCCCTGTGGTCCCAGCATCCTCCGCAGCACGCGCTGGCTCCCCTCGGGCACACAGCACCCGTGCAGCCGGCCCAGGAATGAGAGCGGGCACAAGTGTCCACACACAGAAACAGGGGACTTCTGTTCAGGTGTCTCCTTTGTCATGGTGCAGGGACCTTTCCAGCACCTCCCGGCAGACTGTCCTGTGGGTCTCATCGGTCAGGACTGAGTGACACACTCACTCCTAAATCAGTCCCCGGCAGGAGGGATGCCTTCGCCGTGTCTGGTCTACCTGCCAGAGCTGGGCCAGCACCCAGCTTCCCCTGGGAGCCCTGGAATGTGGATGAGGGCAAAAGCCTGAACAAAGTGGGCTTTAGGAGTGAAGACGCGGGGACATGGGTGCCGTGTGGAGAGTCTCCGAGGGCAGATATTATATGATTATTTAAGGGGCGCCTGGGTAGCTCAGTGGGCTAAAGCCTCTGCCTTCGGCTCGAGTCATGATCTCAGGGTCCTGAGATCGAGCCCCGCATCGGGCTCTCTGCTCAGCAGAGAGCTTGCTTCCCTCCCCCCCGCCTGTCTCTCTGCCTACTTGTGATCTCTGTCAAATAAATAAATAAAATCTTTTAAAAAACAAATAAAACACTACATTAACTTTTAAAAATTTAAAATTACCCTTGTGTGTCTAGACCCGCTGTGGAGGGCTTGGGTGGGAACTGTGTTGCCGGGTCTACTCTGTTCAGGAAACCTGGCTGCTCCTGATAGAAGATAATCATGGCCTCAGCAGCAACAAAAAGCCCGTGCTCTGTCTGCTCCAGGATATGTTTTGATCTCTGGGAACATCAGGAACTGAGCAGGACCTGCCTGGCAGTCATGGGGCCCAAAATTCTGTAGGTACAACTCTCACTTGGGTCACGTGAGCCACACCACTGATGGGGGCTCCCAGGCTAGGCTAGGAAGGTCCCTGCACCGTCAAGGGACCTTCCTAGGTCAGGGTGTCAAGGCTCAACTTTAAGTTTTGTCCTTGGCCGTGAAGAGTGCCAAGCTTTCAGCAGACATTACTTGATGCAGCCTTCTTCAATGTTGAAGGCTCGGCCAAGGTGAGTGAAGGGGTCTTGGAAGTGCTCCGGGTCCCAGCGTCGCAAATCCGAGGGTGGAGGTAGCAGAAACCACTTGGAGGCCCCTCGGGTTTTCCTGCGTTCATAAACTTCCTCAGGGTCGTGTTTTTGTTTTCAGCTGAGGCTGAAACAGTTGCTGGGAAGTCCTTGTTTCCTTTCGACTTGCAGAGTTGCGCAACTGTTTAAAGCAAGAGATGGAGAAGTTAAGCCAATGGTTTCAACGTCTTCTGTCAGATAAGAAGCTTTGCTCTGCATTGAGATTCGAATTGTCCTTGCAGTCTTTGCTGCTAGGACGTAAAAAGAGGTGGATTTATTTTTTTATAAATTAAAAAAGTTTTTTTTTAATTTTAAAAAACATTTGATATCTTTTTATTTTGTGTATTCCTTAACTACTTCTAAAAAAATATTTTACTTATTAATTTGACAGAGAGAGAGATCACAAGCCGGCAGAGAGGCAGGCAGAGAGAGAGAGGAGGAAGCAGGCTCCCCGCCGAGCAGAGAGCCTGATGCGGGGCTCGATCCCAGGACCCTGAGATCATGACCTGAGCCGAAGGCAGAGGCTTTAACCCACTGAGCCACCCAGGTGCCCCAAAGTTTTGTTTGTTTGTTTTTTTAAGTAATCTCTATACCTAGAATGGGGCTCGAACTCACAACCCTGAGATCAAGAGTTGCATACTCTCCCAACTGAGCCATCCGGGAGCCCCACTTTTTCTTTAAAACCACTTATTCTTAGGGTTCCCTGCTGACTCAGTCGGGAGAGCATGCAACTTTTGATCCCGGGGTTATGAGTTCAAGCCCCACACACTAAGTAGAGATTACTAAAAGTAGGTGGGGGGGATGAAAAGAAAAGAAAGAAACGCCCCCATTTTTTTGGCCGAGTTAAGGGTACCTTTAACTTCACTCAGCACTCTAAAGCTTGAACGAAATCCCTTGCTTGCCAAGTTTTGAAGTTTCCCTTCCCTCCATTATGTCGTGTGTTAGGCACTCAAGGAGCTCCACGATTGTCGATCTCAGAACAGACGGTTGGAAGAATAAATGAGCACTAAAAAGTTGTACAGGGTCTTGCCACTTGTTATTTAAAGAATTTATAAGTCAAGACAGTTCGAACTGCTACCGAGGGCCCATATGGAAAGACCTGAAGGCCAGAGACGTTCTTGGTTTGCTTGCTAGGCAGAATGTCCGAGAATGTCTGCGCCCCCGCACCTGTCGGGTGTTTGCGCGCCCAGCGTTCCACACGCCTCATGTGCTGACGGCTGATGGAGTTCTCCCGTGGCACACCTGGGCATGACACATCTCAAAGCTGGCGACCTGGAGGAAAGAACAAAGTGCAAAGAAACTGAGGGAAGCAGAGAGAAGTTAAGGCAGTGGGTACACCCCCGTGAGCATTGGAGTCAGGGCTGGGTTTAGGGTCTCTGCCCTGGAAGTTACTTCTCCTGGGTGTACCTCGGTGTCCCCATCTGTAAAATGGGCTCTTCTGAGGATCGATGAGAAGGTGTGCTGGCCCTGTATAGTTGGTCAGCGGCCGAGGAGCTGTTTTTGTCTTCAGCCAGAGCTCTTCATTTAACTAAATTAAGTAGGGCACAGTATTTAGATGCTGTATGGGAGGAGAGACCCAGTTGGCTGGCTCCGAAGTTCTCAATTCTCTGTAGGGATTGAACAACCTCGCCTCCTTGTGCCTCGGTTTCCCCGAGTATGGAATAAACTCAGGTTGCCAGCATCACAGGGATTCCTGGAAGACTCTCCTGAGCGGCCAAGAGGCTGGTCCCCAGAGAAGTCCTTTGCACACCTGCCTGTGACAGGCGCCTGTGCTAACCCTTTGAACAAGGTCCTCCCGGACACAGAGGCCAGCCTTGGTTACCAAGGACAGTGATGTCTTTGTCCTCAGGCTGCGGGGGCTTCCTGAGCCTGGCGGTTAAAAAGTCCCCTCTCCCTGCCGTGTCAAGTTCAAAGGCGTAACTTGTGTCCCTGGGGGTACGGAGGAAGGTTGCACGGGCTCTTGGTTTTGCGTCAGCAGAACGCCCTCCCGCCAGCGTCCCGGGGGCAGCTTCGGGCTGTGCCTCGGCAAGAGGGCAAGAGCACCGTACCCGACAGAGGCCACCATGTGAGGCAGGGTTGGGAGGCGTGGTCCCTTTTAGGAAAGGTGATGCATTCTCGCGTTAGCGTTTTGGAGTGGGGTGGGCTCTCTCTGAACTTGGAGGGTGGCGGGGGCTCTCGTGCCCCACTAAGCAAGACAACTGTGTCTGCCTACGTTCCCTGACACCGTCAAGTGCTCTGTAGCTTGTAATTCCAGAAGGTGGTTCACCAAGAAGGGGTAAGTCTGTGCTTCCAGCCATTCACATGAGGACCAGTCTTTTGATCAGCACTCTCTGTTTTACTGCTCTGTTTGGGGGAAATTTCAGATGGGGAAGGACTGATCTAAATAAATAGAGGATGGCACTAGTAACCAACCAAAGGGGTAGGCAGGGTAAAAATAATCTATGGTTCCAGAATGTTCCAGAGGCAGAGCTGTGAGATGCCTGGCTACGGGAAGCATTTACATAGGGGCTAACTATTTACAAAGCGTTTTCACGAACACTGTCTTATCTAAGCCTTACAACCCCGTGAGATGCATTTTCTGACCCCAAATCTCATGAACACCCAATCTAAAAAAATTTTTTTTTCCTTTGGAAGAGAAAGATCTCAAAAGGTGCTCTGGGCTATAGAGATGGTTCAGGTAGGCAGTGCCAAGGTGGGAAGGGCTGAGAGATGGGATTCTCAGCGTGGTGTGAAAGGAGCAGATGTGGGGCTCTCGGCGGGAGGTCACAGAACACTCTGGATTTAGAGCTGTGGGATGCCTAGATGTGGGTTGCATTCCCAACAAGGAATCAAACAGAAACACACACCCCTTTCTCCCCATACTATGGCCAAAAGCCTTTGGGGTGTCAGGAGATTTCGGGGTCTGAGGTGGCTCTGTCTTTCCTCCACGTCAAAGAGAAAGTGGGGGAGATCTGGGCCCTCTCTGTCTCTTCTCTATGAGGTCCACTCTCTACCCTCAGGACTGAAAGTGGAGCAGGCCTTTCTCTTCCCTCTGTAGCCTTGGGAAAAATGCACCGTGGATCGCATTTAGGATGCTCTGCTTCTATCCCTAACTCGGTGTCATCTTGTGTGACCTTCGGCCTGTCCCTTGTTGGCACTCTGTTGTTCCTGCCAGGCCAACCCCACCTCCATCTTGTGCAACCAGCAAGGAGCAGCCTGGGAGCGATCGCTGACCTGCTAAGTCCCGACCTAGCCTACCAGAGAAGTGCCACACAGCTGCATCAGGGTCGCAGAAGCGAGGACTCTATTTTGCGAAACAAACAAACTACAAAGAAGTATGATTGGGTTGGCTATTTGTGGGTCTCTGAGCTGGAAGCCGAAAGGCCTCAGGTCGCATCCTTTGTCGCCCTAAATCTCATTGGATGAGCGCCATGCTTCCCCACATGGAAGC
>RCUC01088895.1:0-12352 GCA_003697995.1 Taxidea taxus jeffersonii
AGTTAACACAGACACCTTGAGTTCTTACTTATACAGCCGTCCGCTGTGGGTCAGGGATGGAAATGGCTCTGTTTCGTGACGACCTCAGAGCCCCAGCCTCCTTTCATCCTGTGGCTTGGACTTCTAGATCCTCAGAATCTTTGATATCCTCTCCACTGAGCTGGTTGAGGGAGAAAGATCCAAGACCCTGTGCGTGACTATTTTATTTTTGGACCACAACCTGACGAAGGGCCAAGCCCCCTGCCTCCACCCTCCTGTATCCATGGGCCCACCTACTGCAAAGGAGACCAGGAAAATATCTACGATCCTCAGAGGAGGAGAAGACTAGGTATTAGTGAGCCCAAGCAGTCTCTGGTATAGAACTCAATATCCAAGAGCCTCGGTTTCCTCACCCGCCCGTGAGGACAGGTGAACACAAGATAGTTACGATGATTAAATGGGATATTGCATGTATCACTGATGTAAGCTAAGTCCTCAGGAAATGTTGTTTTTTGTTATTTTTATATCTTTGCTTCAAGCACAGGTTTTCTAAGCATGGAACCTGAGGACTGAGCCTTCCATCATATAGGAGAGATTTTCATGCAGAGGTTGGGAGGAGGGAGAAGGCCCTTCCCTCAAATCCCACTCTGCGTGGCCACCTCCCCTCTCCCAGGCCTGGGGAGCATGAACATGTACACCCCGTGTGAGACCCTGCCTCACAGCCTCCAGGGCTCTTCAGAAAGGTCAGCATTTGGAAGGTTGAAGGTCTCAGCCACATGAAGACTGGCTCTCTGAACAGGATACTCATTGGGACATCCATCAACAGTCCATCACCAAGCACAGTTTTGTCCCTGGCACTGTCAGAAACTGGGCATACAAGTCCATCATGGTCAAGATCTCACGGTCAAGATCTCATAGTCTGGGGCGCCTGGGTGGCTCAGTGGGTTAAAGCCTCTGCTTTCAGCTCGGGTCATGATCTCGGAGTCCTGGGATCGAGCCCCACGTCGGGCTCTCTGCTCAGCAGGGAGCCTGCTTCCTCCTCTCTCTCTGCCTTCTTGTGATCTGTCAAATAAATAAATAAAATCTTAAAAAAAAAAATCTCACACTCTAAGCTGTGAGGAGAACAAGCCGAGCCATGGGACACAGCAGGTTCAAGGGTACATAGAAGTGATGCAAGTTCTCTCCACGAGCATTTGTGCTGAGCCTTCTCAGGTGAGAGAACGCCACTTAGAAAAGCTGGAAGAAGGCTCTGTGGATGAGAAGACAGTGTATGCTGCATGCGGGAGGAAGAAAAAATACGCAGATCCGCTGGGGAGAAGTTCAGAAAGTCTGGAACAATGGCTACATGTGAGCCCCCTGGCTACATATTAGAATCACCTGGGGGCTTTCTAAACACATCCACGAGCTCCATGTCCTGGGTTCTGGGCAAGTGTAGGCTTTGAAGCTCCCCAGGTGGTTAGAATGTGCAGCCAAGACTAAGAAGCACGTGGTCAGAGCCCAACAGGAGATGCGTGGCCTGGGATGGGGCGTGTCGGAGAGAATGAGGCAGGAATGAAAATCAGTCCAGGAAACTGGACATTGTCCTGCAGGCCATGAGGGAGCCTATGTGGGGTCCTCCACAACTAGGAAATCCTTCGATCAGCAAAGTGGGGAGAAATAGGGGAGGCCAACAGAGCAGAGGCTGGGAGATTGCCACAGCCCAATTGTACCAGCCCAGCTGAGGGCCTGAACTGGAGTAAGAGGGTGAGGGCAGAGGGAAGTCTCCTCAGGAAGCCATTCCAGAAATGAGGACAAGGTTGTAGAACTCCCTCACAGGTGGAGGCAGGGTGTGTACAAGGTAGAACACCAAGGGCTGGAAACCCGGGGCTGCTCTGCAGGGGAAGCCTCAGATATACCAACGTCTCTGCTCCCTGCTCACTCCGGTAAAAGGACACAACACCTCAGGAGAGGGGTTCAAGTAGAAGTCTAGCTGAGGCTTACCTCCAGGAACCCTCTGAGGGGCCCAAGGTGGGACTTTCCAGGATAGGTCTGATCTACAACACACATACCCGAGTCCCCCCTTCCGTACTGAGGCAACTAGAACCTCCTCTGACGCCCAGAGTGGGCAGTCTGGCTCTGCAGCAGCCTTCCCGAAGCAAGGCTGCTCCAGCTGGGGTCTCTTCCCCACTGACTTCACCTGGTTCCCAAAGCCCCACCTTCCTTCCCCTGATCACTTCGTAAATGCTGGTAAATGTTGGGCTCGAAGTTTGGCCACTAGATGGCGGCCGTCCCCATAAAATCCTCCGAGAGCGGCGCCTAGCTAGTCCAGGCTGTTTCATATGCAAAGCACTCTGCCAGGCCTTGCGCTTAGGCGCATACTGAATGGTAAGCTACTATTGAAGGAAAAAAACGGAACATTTTTGAATTATGGTCTTTAGGGCCAAAAACAAAAAACAAGCCCCACTTTAAGGTCCACTGCTCTCCTTTCTAGCTAAGCCTGGGCTCTTAATTTCTGAAGACTCAGTTTCCTCCCCTGTAAAATGGGGGCAATACCATCTCACAGGATTGTTGTGATAAACACCCAGTCTAGTACCTAGCACATGGGGATGGCTATTGACCAATCACCAGTGACTATTATTCTCACCCTGTGAGGACTGAAGGTGGGCCCCTCCCCCTAAGACTAACTGCATGCACACCCTAGTCCTGAAGCCTGACCTGTGAAGGAGTCACATTTCCAGGGCCCCCCTCCATCCTCCTACTCCATAAACCACATAAAGCAAAAGGGCTTAATCTTCTAGAAGGCCCTGAGGATGGGAGGCCCACGACCCCTAAGGAAGGATTTTCCAGTGGCCATCCTCCCAGAGAGGCACTAGGAATGCTTGGCTTGGGTCCTTTCTCTGGGGTCTCAGTTATGAGGGTAAGGGAGATAGGAGGTGATCCCCCAGCACCTAAGACAGCTCCACAGCCCTCACGAGGGCTCCAGGGTCCCCAGGCCTGGTGAGAACAGAATGCAATCTCCTCTGGCCCATCCCCTCATCCCCATCTTTAGTGTTACATGAGGGGGCCACCTGCATAAACCATCCCCTTCATCTTCTCCCCCTACCCCTTGCTTCTCTGTATTCTTTCAGTGGTTCCCCACCCTGGTCTCCTTCTCCCTCTGAACCAATTCCAGTGGCAGTGAAAGCGATCTCCTTGCACTGATGCATTCATAAGCCCTTTTGCCCAAATGAATGGTATTTGAACTTGGCCACCCCCTGAGAGACCTGTGAGGAGCTTGGAGAGAGGCAGTGACCAGAGGATACACCGTAAGACGGGCCCCTTCCAGAGGGCAGGAACTCCTCCTATTCCCAGTCTACCACCAGTTGGTTCCACTCCCAGGCCACTCCCACCAAAGCCCCTTATTTTCACATCATCTCCAATACAGGCAGATTTTATTCAAAGACAGGGCTCCTAGCCAGAAGAAGTCTGCCCAGTGTCTGTCAATCAACTGCATGAGCTAGAGGAGTTGGAGACCATGACCACTGCCTGGCTCTGCCCCCAGGTGGCATGACTAGATTAATCTGGAGACTAGAGATGTGAAGTGACAGAACCCCAACTCAAAGCAAAAACTGGGAAGTTCAAAGAGAAGATGGCTTCAGACATGGTGGGATCCAGGAACTCAAAAAATGTCTTTGCTCCACCTCCAGTTCTGCTTCCTTTGGGGTGTGTTTTATTCCCAGGTAGGCTTTCTCCACATGTGGGAAACATGACTGCTGGCAGCTTCTCACCTCCATCCCTTTGGCAGGGATGGAAATGGCAGGGAGACTCTCCCTCTAATTCACAGAGAACTTGAATGAGCCCCAATCCCATCAGGGCCATAAAGAGAGGGCAAGGGTGGTTCCCCCAAGGAAGACAACTGTCTAGACAGAAACTAAAATAACACATCTGCCCATTCTATCAACGATTAGTGCCAGACACATCTTGAGTGTTTGGCTGACAAAGCCAGGTGCTGGGGATACAAGGATGAATAAAACACAGCCACCCAGGAACTAGTGAGGAACACAAGCAAACAATAGCGATAAGCAAACATGGAAGTGCTGGGGAAAGAACTGCACAGAGCATGGTGGGGATTTGGGAGGGAGGACATGGACGTGTGTGTAAGTAGTGCACTGGGAACACAGAGATTGGATCTTAAGAGCCAAAAATTGGCTTAAGAGCCAAAAAAAAAAAAAAATCCAGCCCCTCATGGCTTCCCACCCAGGTTCTTGCCCACCTACCATGGGCCTTTCCTTTTCCCTGGGAAGACAGGAAGCCTCTTTCCAACACCTGTCTGGAGAACCTCTCCCTGGGCTGAACTGTGTATAGGAGGCTGAATGTCCCTCACTTCTTCACTTTCTCCCTCCCTCCCTCCTTCAGCACAAGGGGAGCATGATTTCTCCTCAGTGTCAACCATGTTCTGTAAGGAGAGGTTCTGTCCATCAGACCCGTTCGCATGCAGGTTTCCTCAATCTGGGCATCAGTTACATTTGGAGCCAGGTGGCTCTGGGATGTGGCCTGTCGTGGGGCTTGTGCAATGTGGGGTGTTTAGCAGCAGCTCTGGCTTCTACCCACTAGATGCCAGTAGCAGCTCCCTGCCCAGCTGTGACAACCCAGAATGTCTCCAGAGGTGGCCAGGTATCTTATGGAGGGGGGAAATGGCCCTCAGTTGAGAACCACTGCACTAGCTCACTCTCCCTCTACTCCCTCCTCCCTCACTCCTCCCTGACTCCAGACCCCCAGCCTTTGGAAAGTATAAGCCTCTGCTCTCTGGTTAGGCAGGCTAATTCTCCCTGAAGAGACATCTACCAATACTTGCTTCCCAGGAACAACCCTCAAGCCAGGGGTTCTGGAACTTGATGAAAGCTCTGCCCTGATTCTCCTCTTCTTCAGGGCTCACCATCCAAGAATTACTCAGTAGCTGAGTTTATGAGCCTAGTCTAGACTGGTGGCTCTCCTCCTCCCCTCCCGGACCCTTCCTCCACCACGACCTGCCACCAGTCTTTCCCAAGGAGATGCCCCAGCTCAGAAGAAGGCAGAGACCCTGAGCATTCATTCCTGAGACAGAGCCACAGCAGGCTCCTCTGCAGCAAGAAGCAGACGTGTGAACATGAACGTGATGAGGGTCAGAGCTTTGCACATGAGAGCACCTTCCCTGGGCACCTGGGGGTCGATGCTTGGACCGGAGAGGACAGGGTCATGTTTTGTTTCCTCCTTTCCGTTCTGCCCCTGTGCTACTGGCCACACAGTCCCTGCAATAGAGCCTGGAGGATTTCCTAAGAACAGAGAGGAGGAAGGTCAGCCTTTCCCTACCAACCACACACATGCCTCACCCCACTGCCTCAGGGCCTCAGACCCTGCCTCTCCCTGAAGTTCCACAGGGCCTGAACTTGGGAGGCACAGGGACTGCTCACAAGACTGCTATGTGGGTCTCTTCCCAGCCCTGTGTTCCGTGACATCCCCCCAGTGGCTTGAAATGAGCCATAGTGGGGATATGTACATCGTGGAAACCAGTGCATTCCCAGGAGACCAGAGTAGGGTTGTGGTGGGGAGGGGTAACAAAAGAGAACAAAATTGTCTAAGAGGCATTGGGAAAGAGGAGGAGAAAAAGGAGATCCTCTGGTTAAAAGCTTTCTCAGTTGTACACCAGAAACTAATATAACATTGTGTCAACTACAGTTCTGAAAAAAAGCTTTTCTGTTGACTTCAAGGATTGTGGGCACTTTGAAACTCAAAGGTCAGGAACTCGGGCCTGGCACCATTATAAAATTAAAAATAACTGTGGCAGAAGCAGCAAGAGAACGTCTTCTACATTCTTCCAAATTTTAAGGGTGTGTTTAACCAGCTCACAATGACATTGTTTCGGCCACAGTTGGGACCACCCCCTGCAGTGAGCACAGATCCCTCTGTTGGGGACCCGGCATTCATTCCTCCCTCCCACCCCGCCCCCAACCCCCCAGGCCCTGGAATGTGGCCTGCAGACACTTCAAAACACCCCCACCCCTGCCCTGTCTGAAGGGAGGTTGCATGCCCTGGGGGGTGAGGGGCGGGGTCAATACAGGGGCTACAAAGGCTGGCTGTGCCCCGCCCTGTGACACCACCACCTATCACCCACCCCCCACAGCCCCCAGCCCTGAAGAGCTATCCCAGCTCCATAGCTGGAAAGGGGATTGGCTGAGGTCATCCTCACTGGGCCATCACAGCTTGACTTTCACCCCTGCCCAACCCTGGTGCCCAGTCCTGGGACCTCACTCCCTCTCATGTGTTCCTGGCGCACTCTCTAGGAGACAACCTGCACACAGATCTCCAGCCCAGAATCTTTCCCAAGGGCCCTCAACCTAAGACACCCCTCACCTGCTCTGGCCTCTCTGAAGAGGTGCAACATAGCGTGTTTTGCAGGGGCTAGTTTTAAGTGCTTCGTGATGGGAGGGCAGGGGAGTAGAGGGAGAAGCATGATGAAATAAGTGTGTGCACATGGGTTACTGTTTGTTTCCCAAGCCAGCATCTCTGTTGAAGGGCACAGCAAGGGGACAAAGGAATGTCACCTATTTGTTGGATTTAGCAATACAGTGGACCTCTGCAGCCACAGCCACGTGCTCTATTAGTTACAGAGAGATTGGAGCTGGAAGAGACGGACCCTCTCTCTCCCTCCAGGCACAAGACACATAGCCCACATTCCAGGCCCAGGTTCTTGAGCTGAGCGGAGATGGGAAATGGGACGAAGTCGGCCCTGCTCACCTTCAGTGCAAGAGGTGAAGCTGAAGAATGAGGCTTGGGATCAGCTCCTGGTCCTGGCCAAATCCTAGCTTCTAGCACGTGTCACTCACTTGAGCATCACCCTCCAATGTTCACAAAACACATTCATTCATTCATTCATTCCTCGAAGGCCCACCGGACTTACTGCTTGCCACTTCCTGGCTCGGAAGGCCCATTTGTGATGTAAGCCCCAGCTCGCTCTTCAGCACAGGATGCACACACAGATGGAGAGCTTCCCCACCACCTGGAAGTGGGGAGCTCCTGGCCTCCCTGCTGACAGGAGGGCTCTGCCGAGCACACTCCAGGCCGAGGGCTTTGTCCACACCGGTAGTTCCAAGTGGAGACAGAATTTGCCTCCCACCCCCTCAGTAACCCCCCTACCCAACCGAGGTGCTCACTGATAGCGCAAGGCTGACCCTTGGCCCTCCTAGGGGCAACCCTGTTACTTATTAACCTGCTGATTGGAAATGAGTTTCTCTCCTGAGGTGCTGGAGCTAAGCCCGAGAACCCGAGGAGGGAGGCGTTTCTTCTCCATGTGCCCTCACAGTAGCAGCTGCACCATTCACCTTGGAACTTTACCAAGATCCCACGTGCCATGGGACCCTTCGACATTCCCCGGGTGGGCGTTGCTTATGTACAGCACTCCATTTTCATGGCAGGCAGGCCTGGTCTGAATCCTGGCTTACTTAAATGTTGAGGCCAGAATGAGTACTGGATATGGGAAGCGCCATCAGCGCCTGGAACAGGGTAAGTGCTCAGTCAATGGCCACAATTGTCACTATTATTGCCTCATTGTTGTCCCCCAGAGAAGCCCCTGGTTACAGAGATGAGCCATCTTGGAAGCAAAGCATCATCTGCCGGCTCTCATTCCATCCTCTGGCCCGTGGCCATGTCACAAGGCGGGCCAATCTCTGAAGGCCTGTCCCCTTGCCTCAAGGGCTGCCAAATGTATGGGTTTCCCTTTCTGGGCTGGACCTTATGTTTGATCACCATGAACTGGAACAAGAGACTGAGGCCAGAGAAGGGGTTCCACTTGCCCACTGATCCCTGTTAATAATTCCATGCAGGTGCAAGTCTTCAGCCTTCCAGGCAATTTCAGTTCCTGAGCTGGATCAAGGGGTAGACATCAGAGGAGCTGCATGGCACCTGCAGCTGAGCTCTTAAAGGGACATCCAGGGAGACGGCGGAGAAGATGAGCTGGAGAGTGTCTCTATCCTTATTCTGGATCAGAAATTGTGACCCATAGTCACATCTAAACCCAAATTTCTTTTCTCTAATTTGGAATACAATGGGCAAGTTTCTTCCCTATCTTTGTTTGTTGTCCTTTATAAAGACTTACTATAAAAAATGTTAAGCTACATGAAATACATTTGGAGCTCAGACCAGTTGGCTCAGCAGGAGAGAGAGGACTGTTGGCTGGTTTTCAGTTACAAAGCTGCTCAAAGTCCAATATCAGAAGTCCATAGATAGAAAGGCAAGAGATCATCTTAAGCAACGCAGGGCACACTTTTAGGCCACTCAGTAGCTGTTCTTGCAGTTCAGTCAACATTATCGGGTGCTAAGTGAGAGGAGAGTTGAAGAAAATATAAACTCCCATACCTTTGATATTATTGTTTACCTATGAACATTTTTGCCATATTTGCATTCTCTCTCCTTCCCTCCCTCTGAAATGCTCAAATGGTTGCCAAATAGTTTGAAAGTAAGTTGTAGACATCACGACACTCCACCCTACGTGCTCCCTCCTCTGCCTCCGGAGAACAGGGGTTATCCTCCTACAGAACTACAGTATTGTGACCACTGATGAGGTACTTAACGCTAACATAATATTGTCTAAAATACAGTCCATGCTCACATTTACCCAACTGTCCCAAGGATGTCCTCTGTAGCTTTTTTTTTTTAATTACTCCAGGATACACTCATGGATCATTGCATTTGGCTTCTTCCTCATGATGTGATGGATATAGAACTCTGCAAAGAAAATTAGAGAGCTGTCAAATAAAGGCTTTTGAGAAAGAACCTTCAGACTCAAACTAAAAAGAAAAACCTTCCATAAGGACCCTTGGATGCTACATTCTCATTCCTCACCACAGATGGGCAAATTACTTCTTACAGGGGCATATGGGCTCCTAATTCTTCCAACAGATTAATGCCATCTGCTCCCTACAAGGAGGAAGAATGGTTGAAAAGTGGTGTCAGGGAGTCTTAGGCCCTGATCAGGTATGTCTTCTAGCACATGCCTGTGTCAGTGTGTGCTGGGCCTATTTTAGGCCCTGGGAATGGGGTGGGGGGAACCAAAACCCTGTCCTCACAGGGTTTATGGTCCAGATAGGAGAAAGGAAGGGAGTGGGGAGAGGAGACAGAAAGAAAAGAATGAGGCTAGATCTCTAAAGGATAAAGTAGATGGAGGGACATATAACCCAACCTTGGACAGTGAGGAAAGGAGGCACATCTAAGCTGCCAGCTGAAGGTGAATCTGCCAGCTGAAGACAAAGGAAGAGTATTCTGAACAGGAGAAACAGCTGAAGAGCAAGTGTGTGCAAGCCACATACACAAACTCAGTCCCAGTGTAAGGACAGGAAGCATGGAATGGAGACTGGAACCATGCCCTGGGGCAGCCCAGGCTGCGCCTTACAATATGCGCTAAGTTGCTGGGAATTTATCTTAAGACCAGTGAAAAGCCACTGAGGGGTTAACATAAGGTGTTTTGGCACATCCCACAGAATGATCCGATAAGCAGGCAAAGGAAGGCCACCTGGAAGGCTGTATTCAGTGCTGGCAATAGTGGCCTGCACCCAAAGTAGCACAAGTGGAGGGGCGCCCGGGTGGCTCAGTTGGCTAAGCACCCAACTCTTGATCGCAACTCAGGCCTTGATCGCAGCTCAGGTCTTGATATCAGGGTTGTGAGTTTGAGCCCCACATTGGGTGTCACACCCAGCATGGAGCCTACTTAAAAAAAAAAAAAAGAAAAGGAAAGGGAAAAAAAGCAGAACAAGTGCACATGGAGACAGCAACAGATACATACTTCGGAGATAGGATCCAAGGCTCTTGAAGGTAGAATGTACATAGGGAATAAAGAAAAGGGATAAGTCTAGGATGACACGAGGTCTTTGTAATTAAAATAATGTTTTAGAACAGGGGTGGGTAGGGACGCCTGGGTGGCTCAGTTGGTTGAGCGGCTGCCTTTGGCTCAGATCATGATCCCAGCGTCCTGGGATCAAGTCCCACATCGGGCTCCTTGCTCCCCTGGGAGCCTGCTTCTCCCTCTCCCTCTCCCTCTGCCTCTGCCTGCCACTCTGTCTGCCTGTGCTCGCTTGCTCTCTCTCCCTCTCTCTGACAAATAAATAAATAAAATCTTAAAAAAAAAAAAAATAGAACAGGGGTGGGTAAACTAAAGCCTGTGGGCCAGAGGTCTGTTTTGTAAATAAAGTTTTATTAGCACACAGCCACTTGTTTACACATTGTCCGTGGCTGCTTCCTGCTATAATAGAAGAGGTGAGTAGGTTCAACAGAGACCATATGGCTTGCAAAGCCGAAAATATTTATTATCTGATTCTGTATAGAAAACATTCGCCAACCTCTGCTGTAGATCACTGTATCCCAGAGATGCCTCATGAAGAAAAAGGATATTTTAGTCAAATAAGGTTGGGCAATTCTATACCATTTTCTTAGCTACTCACTGTGGGTATAGGTACACTGAAAGTCCTGAGAAGTCGTACAGTGAGGAAGTCTCTTTGTTAAAGCCAACATTTTCCAAATGCATTTGCCTATAATCAGTTTAATTCTAAAGAATGCACCCAAGGACACTCACTTTGGGAAGACTAGGAAGTATTCTGGAAGGGCAAAGATTGGTGAGAATCCAAGTCATGAGATCAGTTGAGACACCATTCAAATAACAAGAATCAGACAAAAGGGCCTGAGCCAGGGCTTAAGTCAAAAAAAAAAGAAGAAGAAGAGAGTACGGAAGGCCGTGAACGCAGAATCCGCAGTTTCCTACTTAGATAACTGTAGGCAACATGAATGGAGATAGGGGAGGAGAAACTGGGAGGAACAGAGGAGGAGAAACAAACTTGAGGAAAGGGGGTGAATTCCAGCTTAGACATACCAAGTTTTCTTGGCTCAGAGTAACCCATCAACTTCTGCTTCCAGAAAAATAGAATAGGCATACTTTTCCCTTTTCCTTAGCCTAAGTAAAACCAAGATCTTTGGACACTACAGAAAACAAATGTAAGAAGACCCAAAGTGCAGAAAAGGAGGCAGACGGCTAGGGACCTCAAGACCTGAGGAATGACATGAGTTCCCTGGATTTTCTTTTTGCCTCACACATCCCAGATTGAGTGCTAGAGAAACCAAACACTCAGAAATGTCAATTGGTCCAGACAAAAAATGTTCAACAAAAGTTAGCCAGAAGACCAGAAAAGGGGCAGACTAGCACACAGAAATCTTCTAGACAATAGTCATCTTACTCTAGCTAAATGCCACAGAGAAAAACTGTGGCCTTACTTTCAGTCATACTAGCAAAGGCCACGTAGCAACCCTAAACATCCATGTTTAGGAGGCTTTCATGGGGAACCCCAATACCCTCCTAGGATTGTGTCAGAGAGGCCAAAGTGTACCCCCTGGGGCCAACAGACCAAGTGGGAATTTAGACTTCCACCTCTACCCGGCAGTAACAGGGTGCCATATCTCCCTACCACCTGCAACCACCGTCCCGTCCCCGCCCCCGCTGGAACAGCATTAGAGAAAGCCAGTGAAAACCAGTTTACATGAGATCCAAGTCTCAGAGTATAATAGAAAAATGCCCAGGAATCAGTCAAAAAAAAAAAAAATTACTCATCGGGGTGCCTGGCTGGCCCACTCAGTAAAACATGTGACTCTCAATCTCAGGGTCATGAGTTCAAGCCCTAAACTGGGCACGGAGCCTATTTCAAAATTAAATAAATACATATCACTCATCATACCAAGAACCAGGGAGATTTCAAGCTGAACAGAAAAAAAGATAATCAATAGATGCCAACCCTAAAATGATACAGATGTTAGAATTTCTGACAATTTTAAAGCAGTCACAATAAAATGCTTCAATGAGTAATGATAAATACAGTTGACACAAAATGAAAGAAACAGAAAGCCTCAGCAAAGAAATAAAGGACATAAAGGAGAACCAAATGGAAAGGTTTGAAATGAAAATTTTAATGATTAAAATGGGGGTGTCTGGGTGGCTCAGTCAGTTAAGTGCCTTGGGTTTGGGCCAAGGTCCCAGGGTCCTAGGATCCAGCTCTGCATCAGGCCCCACATCAGGCTCCCAGCTCATCAGAGAGCCCACTTCTCCTTCTTCCTCTGCCACTCCCCCTGCTTATGCTTTCTCTCTCTTTCAAATAAATAAAATCTTTTTTTAAAAGATTTTATTTATTTATTTGACAGACAGAGATCACAAGTAGGCAGAGAGGCAGAGAGAGAGGAGGAAGCAGGCTCCCGGCTGAGCAGAGAGCCCGATGCGGGGCTCGATCCCAGGACCCTGAGATCATGACCTGAGCTGAAGGCAGAGGCTTTAACCCACTGAGCCACCCAGGCACCCCTCAAATAAATAAAATCTTAAAAAAAAAAATTAAAATGAAAAGCTCAGGGC
>RCUC01088896.1:0-13919 GCA_003697995.1 Taxidea taxus jeffersonii
TTTTTTTTTTTTTTTTAAACAACTGTTTTGGGATGCCTGGGTGGCTCAGTCAGTTAAGCGCTGGCCTTCACCTCAGGGCATAATCCCAGGGTTCTGGGATCGAGTCCTGCATCATGCTCCCTGCTCAGTGGGGAGCCTGCTTCTGCCTCTGCCTGGCTCTCCCCCTGCTAGTGCACTGTTTCTCTCTCTCTGGCAAATAAATAAATAAAATCTGTTTTCTGGGAATTATACTTAGTACTAACTTTCAATTTGCATAATACATGTAAATATATTTGATGTAAATATTTTATGTAGGTATTTATGACAAATCTTAGTCTTTATATACATACATATGACAGTTTTTTTTCTTTCTGCAGAGGTAGTCTTTTTTTCCCCCCCAGTCTAACTGTGGTTAATTTGTTAGTCAGTAGTTTCTTTCTCTTTGTTTGCAACTGTGCTTGGTCTCTTTCTTTTGAGAAAGCATTGACACATTTTTACCACAGGACATTTTCTTTGAGGGAGGTAGAAGCATTGATTGTGTGTGCACACGTGTGCACCAGAGAACATTCAAGAACAAAAGAGAAACATTCCATCACTTCTTGAAGGGTCTATTGAAAATGATACATATTTCTGTAGAATCTATAACTGTAATTTGGAACAGGAATGAGGAAAGAGACTTGTAAAATTTAAGTTTTCTATTGCTTGGTGCATATGGTACATTCTATTCCATCTTTCTTGATATTTCTCCAATTGATAGAGTAAGTTCTACATAAGCTTTAGCCCAAGACTTGGACAAATTCAAACACTGGTTCTACTCAGGGAACACCTTAAGGCACACATCAAATGTCTGAATTAGGCCATACATTAGAAAATATAAAGATTATAGGAGGCTTGCCTCTGGCCAAAATCATCAACTAGATACACATTTATGTTTGATGCTTCCAAACTTACCAGCCATACCTCATCAATTGAATTGTCTTTTTCCTCTCATAAACCCTGTCCAGTGCTCTCATGCACCCTGTGACTGATAAGGATCCTTTTCTTATCACACCCACGGCCTGTTCTCCTTCTCCTGTTCTCTTTCTGCACTCCAGGCCTTCCCATCTCCCATGTCCTTGCACCCTGTCCATTCCTTTAAACATTGCCAAGCCTGCATTTCAGTCCCTCTGTGCTGCGTTGTCCTAGGAATTAGTTCAATGCACTAATCACCGTCAGATTGGTAATGGCTGATGATGTGTTAGCCTTTTCTAGTTTGCTGTGTTAATGAGAATTGTAACTTACTCAGTTTTTAGTGAAGAACCCTTCAAAGCACACCCCCTCACTGGTTGGACTTTGATGGTTTAGGTACTATTTCAAGCCGGTTTATTTAGGCATTCATTTTAAAGGAAGAAGAACAGTGATAGCCGATCAGTGCTTATCCACTTTCAAAATTTATTAAGTATGAGATTGTTACTATTCCATAAGGAATACTGATTTTAGAAGAGAAGACAAGACTTTATTCAGTAATTATCCACAATAAAATATCCTCTAGTTGCATACTCTTAGCCAATTAAATGAGAATATTTAAATGAAAATATTTTATATTAATAAGACACACAATTTTGGAAGATAGAAAGAATTTCCTTTTTAAATCATCTAATTATTATTTTATTTTTTTAGAGAGAGGAAGTGCATGTGGGAATGGGGGTGTGGGCGGAGGGTGGAGGGGCAGAGAGAGGGAGAGGGAGAGAAAAAAATTGCAAGCAGGCACAATAAGCATGGAGCCCCACAAGGGCTTGATCTTATGATCCTGAGATCATGACCCCAGCCCAAATCAAGAGTTGGATGCTCAGCTGACTGAGCCACTCAGTGCCCAATCATCTAATTATTTTTAATTTTTGTGATGATGACTGCTGATTTGCCCTGTTTTATAATTCTCTTTTCTTTCAATTATAGGCATGTATGTGTGGTTTTTGTGTGTGTATCCTTATATAAAACATTTTTTTGGGGGGGCTGTGTATCATAGACAGAAGGTTGAAAAACACTAGACTGGATATCTTGCTGGGATCCAAGGGTGTAGCTTAGCACTGCTTTTGACTAATGACTACATGCATCCCTCAGACTAGAATCTGGAGCTGAGTGATAGAGGATTCCAGGGGAAAGAGACTAATATCAGAATCAGAAAAAAAGAGAATTAAATGTCCTTGAAGAGAGCAGAGTATTTTGGTAGAAGACATGTGTCAGGAAAGAAGATGGTCCCACTTACCCAGAGGCCAGCCTACAGAGGGAAGACATCAAGGCAAAGTGCTTATGGGCTTTGTCCGCTATTTTGGTTATCTATTGCTTATATAATCAATTGCTCTGAAACTTAGTGGATTAAAGCAACCCTTTAATTTTGCTCATGGGTTAAGGATTTGGGAAAGGCTTAGCTGATCAGTGATGATGGCTCATTGTCACATGGCAAATGCTTTGGCCCTCCCTGTCCAGTCTGTGTCCGCATGTGTTGTCATCCTCCAGGATGTCCCCATTGTGGGTTGATCTTTTTTTCTTATAGCATGGTAGTTCCTGGGTAGTCACATTTCTTACATGGCACTTGGCTTCCAATAGTGAGTGTTTCAAGAGGTAGGAAGTAGAAGTTGCCAGTATGTTAGGGACTGGGCTCAGAAATGGGTACAGTGTCATTTCTACTGTATTCTGTTGGTCAGAGGAATCACAGAGCCTACCCAGATTCGAAGGGGAAGGAGGTAGACCTTACTTCTCAATGGGACCATTATCAAAGAATTTGAGATTACTTTTAATATGCTACATTGGCCAATCTACAGTGATTGTTTCTGAAGGGTAGCCCTGTCCTAAAATAACCTAGTAAGGTTTTCTTTTTTTTTCTTTCTTTGCTACTTTTATTGGGATTATTAAATCAGAAATAATTATATTGTTAAACTATTTTGAAAGTTTTTTGACTTCTATTCTTTTTCTTTTTGCTTATTTTATTTAAACTTTTAAAATAATTATAGTGGGGTGCCTGGGTGGCTCAGTGTGTTAAAGCCTCTGCCTTCGGCTCAGGTCATGATCCCAGGGTTGTGGGATCGAGCCCCACCCACATCAGGCTCTCTGCTCAGCAGGGAGCCTGCTTCCTCCTGCCTGCCTCTCTGCCTGCAGACTTGTGGTCTCTATCTGTCAAATAAATAAATAAAACTTAAAAATAAGGGACGCCTGGGTGGCTCAGTTGGTTAAGCGGCTGCCTTCGGATCAGGTCATGATCCCAGCGTCCTGGGATCGAGTCCCACCTCGGGCTCCTTGCTCGGCGGGGAGCCTGCTTCTCCCTCTGCCTCTGCCTGCCTCTCTGTCTGCCTGTGCTTGCTCTCTCTCTCTCTCTCTAACAAATAAATAAATAAAATCTTTAAAAAAAAAAACACAAAAAAACTTAAAAATAAAATAAAATAATTGTAGATTCGCATGCAATAATGAGAAATAATGCAGAGATATCCAGTGTACCCTTTACCTAGTTGTCTTAATGGTAATACTTGCAAAATAATAGCATAATATTACAACCAGGAAGTTGACATCGATACGGTTCACTAACCTTATTCACATTTTCTAGTTTTACATACATTCAGCTATATGTGTGCATGTGTCTATGTATTTAGTTCCATGCACTGCAAGGATGCCTCTGTATAAACATGTCTACCTCTTCTCATCCTTAATCTCTGGCCATCATTCATCTATTCTGTATGTCTATAATTTTGTTACTGTTTTGTAAATGGAATCACACAATATTAAAACCTTTTGGGATTGGCTTTTTTCACCTAGCATAATTCCCTTAAGGTTCATTCACATTGTTCCATGCATCAATAGTCTGTTCCTTTTTATTGCTGTCTGGTGTGCCATAGTATGAATGTACCACAGTTGCTTTAACCATTCACCTGTTGAAGGACCCCTGGGTTGTTTCTAGTTGGGCGCTTTTATGAATAAGGCTTCTGTGAACAGTTATGTACAGTTTTTTTCTGAATGTCAGCTTTTATTTCTCTGGGGATGAATACTTAATGGTGCAATTGCTGGATTATATGGCAATTGCATTTTTGGTCATACACGTTTTCCAGAGTGACTATACTATGGTTCATTCCCAATGTATGAACAATCCAGTTTTCCCACATCCTTCTCAATATTTGGTGGTGTCATTGTTTTTTAATTTGGTCATTTTGATAGGTGTATGGTGATATCTCATTATGGTCTTGGTTTGCATTTCCTTAGTGGCTAATGATGTTGAAAGTATTTCATGTGCTTATTTGTCATCCGTATATCTTTGATGAAATATCTGTTCATGTCTTTTGCTCATTTTCTAATTGGATTATTTTTTTTCCATAATTGAGTTTGGAGACTTCTTTATATATTCTACAGACTAGTCCTTTGTCGGGTAGATAATTATTTTGCAATTATTTGCCTTTCCTTTGCAGCTAATGTTTTCATCCTCTTAAGAGGATCTTTTGCAGAGCAAAGGTGTTTAATTTTGATGAAATCCAATTTATCTGTTTTTCTTTGTGTGGATTGTGCTTTGGCATCAAGTCTAAGAATTCTCTTAGTCCTAGATCCTGAAGTTTTTTTCTTCTGTGGTTTTGTCTAAATTTAGTAGTTTTGTGTTTTACACTAAGTCCATATCCCATTTTGAGTTGATTTTTCATATATAGTATGAAGTTTTACTTGGGATTTTTTTTCTTTTGCTAATGGATGTTCAGTTGCTCCTTTCCTTAAATTTTTAAATACAGTTGCATTTAAAAATGCCAAGTTTCTCTCAGTTAAATTGGGGAGAAACAAAGAGTTTTAATATGTGTTTGTTCCAAGACAAAGACAGAGCAGAAAATTCCTACTCACTGAGTGGTAGGGGTATCAGAGCAAGATAACTGAATAAGGAAAGTTGAAATTTGGGGCACCTGCATGGCTCAGTTGTTAAGTGTCTGCCTTCGGCCCAGGTCATGATCCCATGGTCCTGGGACAGAGCCCACATTGGGCTCCCTGCTCCGTTGGAGGCCTGCTTAACCCCCTCTCCCATTCTCCCTGCTTGTGTTCCCTCCCTGGCTGGCTCTCTCTCTCTGTCTCTGTCAAATAAATAAATAAAATGTTAAGAAAAAGAAAGTTAAAATTTGAGGAGAAAGAGCTCACCCCTTCTGCAGAATATATTTATTTCTATTTAAGAAATTTTTTCATTCCTTAAGGATTTTGTAATATAAAGGGGTGATTCTCTTCCTGGAATATGAGACAATTTTCAGAGATTTTTATTTGAATATAGTAAATTATTTTTCTTACTCATTCCTGATTATACTTGATTTTTGATGCTCGAGGATTATAGTGGTTGGTTTTGGTCAATATTCATGTAATTTATTATTTATTTTGGACTTGAAATTATGTTAAAATCCTGATTATAGTCTAGTGAGAATTAAACCTTATTTCTCATTTCAGAGGGACTCTATAAATACAGATAGCAACAGTCTCAGAATTTTAGTGCTAATAATGACTAATAACACGAGGTATTTCTTATAGTATAAATATGGTTCAAGAAATCCATCTCTTTTGATCAAATTGGATTTCTGTAATAAGTCTTCTTTACTAATTTTCCTCCTAAATTAACTCTGTTTAAACCATTCTTGCTTTTTGTCATATTTCAAAATGTGTTAGCTAATATTACTTTAAATAATCAAGGTATCATTTTTATCTTGCAAATTTATGCTGATCAAAAAATCTTCAAATTTGAAATGTTTATAAAAATGACTATGTGACAGAATGGCAAACATACTCTTTAAAGTGTTTTAATTTTAAAAGCTCACAAGGCATTTAGAAAGGTAGTGCCTACAAAAAAAGCGTTATCTTCAATATTATTTACCTGTTCATTTTGGAATTCATAAAATTTGTTCACTTTTTTGGGGGAAATTTGAATATGTGGGTCCTTATCATCAGAAAGAAATAGAAAAATTGAAGGCAGTTTGGAGCTGAATAGAAGTTATTAATGAGCTTAGCTTTGACTGGAATGACAGATTAATGGCTAAATTTTCTTCTATAGCAAGTCTGTTAAAACTTCTAGCTTGCTTCAGGAAATTCTTTCTGTCATTACAAATTGAAGGCAAAAGGTAAAGTAGTTTTCATTTCAATTCTGAAATTCAGACCTTAAATCTTTAGTGACCTTCATTTAGAACAAGGACTGGTTGTATTTCTTTGGAGCACCTTAAAAAAAAATCTGATGGACATTATGAATCCTGTAACACATAACATTTTCTTCTTTGTATTGACTACAAAACCCCACTGAACCAAATTTATAGACTACCTTTAATTAGTAGACCCTACCGTGTGGTATGCCCTTTATGTACCTACCCTTACTTCATCTCATTTTTTTCTTATGCTCTTTGTCCTGATTTCCTCTTCTATTCTGATAGTAGGAATAATCATCATAATAGTTTATGTTTAATGCCTTTTATAAGCACTTTATGTAAGTTACATTAAGCTTCATGTTTAATATCCCTTTGATAGGTATTTTCATTACCTGCCTTTTATTGAGGAAGTATAGAGCAGTTGCACTCAGAGTACCAGTCTGCAATGAAATTAGGAGTTTCTACCAGAATTAAGTCAACTCCCTTCTTCTTTCATCAAGAAAGTTACTCTGTGAAGGGGCACCTGGGTGGCTCAGTGGGTTAAAGCCTCTGTCTTTGGCTGAGGTCATGATCTCAGGGTCCTGGGATCGAGCCCCACATCGGCCTCTCTGCTCAGTGGAGAGCCTGCTTCTCCCTCTCTCTCTGCCTGCCTCTCTGCCTACTTGTGATCTTTGTCTGTCAAAGAAAGAAAGAAAGAAAGTAAGTAAGTAAGTTATTCTATGGAGATACCTGGCTGGCTCAGTCAGAAGAGTATGTGACCCTTAATCTTAGGGTTGTGAGTTCAAGTCCCACGTTGGGTTGTAGGGATTACTAAAAACAAAAACAAAACAAAACAAAAAAACCCAACCTTACAAAATAAAGAAAGTCGTCCTATAAACAAAATTTCTCCCTTTTTTATGTGTGTGTGCATGTGCTTTCTCTTTGAAGAGGCAGTAGTTTAGTGGTTAAATACAGTATATTGTCTCTGTTCCTTTCTGATAATACTTTTAGGGTCTCTCTTTGCTTAGAGGACCCCTTTCAATATTTCCTGTAGAGCTGGTTTGGTGTTTACAAATTCTTTCAGTTTTTGTTTGTCCTGGAAGCTTTTTATCTCTCCTTCTATTTTCAATGATAACCTAGCTGGATAAAGTATTCTTGGCTGCATGTTTTTCTCGTTTAGTCTGAATATATCATGCCAGTTCTTTCTGGCCTGCCAGGTCTCTGTGGATAAGTCTGCTGCCAATCTAATATTTTTACCATTGTACGTTACAGACTTCTTGTCCCGTGCTGCTTTCAGGATTTTCTCTTTGTCGCTAAGACTTGTAAATTTTACTATTAGATGGCGGGGTGTGGACCGATTCCTATTGATTTTGAGGGGTGTTCTCTGCACCTCCTGGATTTTGATGCTTGTTCCCCTTGCTATATTAGGGAAATTCTCTACAATAATCCTCTCCAGTATACCTTCTGCTCCTATTTCTCTTTCTTCTTCTTCTGGAATCCCAATTATTCTAATGTTGTTTCGTCTTATGGTATCACTTATCTCTCGAATTCTCCCCTCGTGGTCCAGTAGTTGTTTGTCTCTCTTTTGCTCAGCTTCTTTATTCTCTGTCATTTGGTCTTCTATATCACTAATTCTTTCTTCTGCCTCATTTATCCTAGCAGTAAGAGCCTCCATTTTTTATTGCACCTCATTAATAGCTTTTTTTATTTCAACTTGATTAGACTTTAGTTCTTTTATTTCTCCAGAAAGGGCTTTTATTTCTCCTGACAGGGTTTCTCTAATATCTTCCATGCCTTTTTCGAGCCCGGCTAGAACCTTGAGAATCGTCGTCCTGAATTCCAGATCTGACATATTACCAATGTCTGTATTGATTAGGTCCCTAGCCTTCGGTCCTTCCTCCTGTTCTTTTTTTTTTTTGTGGTGAGTTTTTCCGCCTTGTCATTTTGTCCAGATAAGAATCCGCTGTTCTCCTTGTTAAGTGAACTTGGTCTTGGCTGGATTTCTTGTTGATCTTCTGGGGGAGGGGCCTGTTGTAGTGATTCTCAAGTGTCTCTGCCCCAGGCGGAATTGCACCGCCCTTACCAGGGGCCGGGCTAAGTAATCCTCTCAGGTTCGCTTTCGGGAGCTTTTGTTCCCTGAACGCTTTCCGTAGAGTTCCGGAGGACGGGAATGAAAATGGTGGCCTCCCAATCTCCGGCTCAGAGGAGCCGAGAGCAAGGGGCCCCAGTCTTCAGTGCGCCTTCAGAAAAAAGCACTTAATCACTCATCTCCCCACCTCCGGCCGCGCTTGCAGAAAATCGTGCGTAATCAGTCCCTCTCACTGGCTTCTGGCTGTGCTCTGAGGTCACCCAGCCTGTAACCAAGTGTCTCTGTCTCTGGCAGAGTCCCACCTGGAGTCTCCGAACCCCGCAGATCCCTGAGCTCTCCCAGGTCGGAGTCTCCCTGGATCTTGTGGGGACCCCTCGCACAGAGCACTGGCCCGTGTCACAGACCACGGCTCTAGGAAACCCTGAGTTGAGAGCTCACTCCTTGGCTGTCTCCACAGCCAGCTTCCCCGCTCTAATACCTGTGAGCTCTGTGCCACTCAGACACCCCTGATCCTTCTGTGACCCCGTGGGACCTGAGTCCACGCTGTCCCCGTGAGGTCTTCACCCCAGTTTAGCCTCTGGAGCGGTGTCCCTCCATGGAGCAGACTTTTAAAAGTCCTGATTTTGTGCTCCTTTGTTCCGCCGCTTGCCGGGAGCCGGCCCCTCCCCCCGGGGTCTATCTTCCCGTCGCGTTGGATTCACTTCTCCGCTGGTCCTACCTTTTAGAAAGTGGTCGATTTTCTGTTTCTAGAATTGTTGTTCTTCTTCTCTTCGATCTCCTGTTGGATTCGTAGGTGTTCGGAATGCTTTGATAGGCTATCTAGCTGATCTCCTGCTGCCTGATGTCGTCTCAGCCTGCTACGTCTCCGCCATCTTGACTCCTCCCCCCTAGTGGTTAAATACAGAGCATAAAGTTATCTCCTCCCCTTACCCAACATTTTAACTTTGGACAAATAACTTCACCTTTGTCTCTCTCTTTTTTTTTTTAAATAAACTGAAGCTAATAAATCAGAGGTTTGCTGTAGGGATGCAATCAGAAAAATGCACATAAAGCACTTAACTTGGCACTGGGTATGTCAGCGTTCAAGGGGTGGTAGGTGTTACTGTTATTACCTAGCTTTTATGGATGCATTTTAAACATGGGACAAAATTATACTTTCATTTATCTCATTTTGACAGTGTACCTCTTCTTCCGACCTACATGTACCTAAAGTTAAAGAATATTTTTCCTGCCCTTTCATTATTGCTATCCTTTCAAGGATCTCCTACCTTTTTGCACTGTCTCAATTCCTGGGATGTGATGTATATGAGCTATCATAAAATAAACTCATAGTTTTTCTATATTAGAAGATCAACTGGTTTAAGATAGCATAAAACATATGAAACCTAAATCTCTATCTGTATAAAATTTTGAAAGGCGTGATGTAACGCCAACTTAAAATGGTTTTATTGTATTTGCTTAATGTGGAATTTTTATGATGTATATTTTTTTCTTAAAATAAGATAAATGTAAACAAAATTCCTTTCTCCAAGCAAGTAAAATGAATGTCAGTATTCCTAAGATCTCTAGAAGGACTTGCAATGGTAGAATACATGCTATCCCTCATCTCTGTATGTAGAACCATTTCAGGAAAAAAAAATCCTGTCTAATTACATTGGTGTTAATATTAGTCACAAGAAGCTATGCATTTCCGTGGAACTAAAAAACATTATGATGAGAGTTTTAATAACTTCTTATGTGTGTTTATTTTCATGGTTGGTGCTAGCTGTTGATCATAATTTCCAAGCCCTTCAGAGGCAGCTCTTCTTTGTGGTCCATTGGGGACAGCTCACCTGAGGACCAGGCCCCTGCCTGTCCCCAACCCCTTCCGTTTCTCACACAGAATTAGATGGAGTCCAGAGGAGAGGGCTCCAGAACATAGGAGTATGACCAGTACATAATAGTGACCCAATGATTGTTATTGAATTAATGAATGAATAGATATACGCGCTGTGTTTCCATGTTCGCTTTGACTACTAGAAATGTCTGGGCTAAATTTATTATTCAGTTATAGCAAAGAGGCAAGGTGTTGATACATTGTAGTTCTATTCCTAATTTTTAAAAAATTTTTGAAGCAGGATTCATTAATATTAGGAGCAACCTCCCACATTTGGACTATGAGATTTAAGAAAGGCTGGTTTCAAGTGCACGGTGCAAAGTGCATGGGGCGATGGGCCAGTTCCTCTCGTGCATTCTGCAGTGCTCACTCCTCCCTGCCTTCTTGGGTAGGAGCACTGGAAAGGACATATTCTGATGAGTGTGAACCTCAATTTACTCTGAGAATATAGAACAGAACACCGTACAAGATAGGGCAGACATTCCCCACTCTCTCTCTCCTGGCTTCCAAGACAGAAGTTAAAGAGAAAATCCGACATTGCTTAAAGAAAGCAGACGGTGAATGGCTATGTGGAGAACAGTGAGAAAAGCACCATGAGAGGAAGAGAAGACGCTGAGTAACTTGTCCAGGGTTAGACCCTAGATCCAAGAAGGGCAAATGTATTCAGGAGTAAGCTAAAATTTACTTAATGTTTGTGCCAGGCAATGTACTAAAAATAGAAAGGCTGGTAGAGGGGCAAGCTTGCTGAGATGAAGCTTTTTTAGGATAACATGCCTTGGATGTCCCTGAATGTCCAAATAGATCTGAAATCTCTCCTCTCTAAGGACTAAGCAAACCTAGAGCTAGCTTGCTCCAAGATCAGGTGAGCACTGGTTTCTGGGAATTGCCAGTCTGTACTAGGTAGAAAATCAAAAGAAGGAGTGTGTGCAGATTAATCAAGGGTGTCTAATTCCAAAGCAATGGATTCCAAGATGGTGAGAAAGGCAGAGAAAGAGCTAATGAGATTATAAATGCCATGAGAGCAGGGACCTTGTCTGTCTTATTCATTGCTCTGTTTTCAGCTCTTAGATGAGGGCCTGACACATGGCAGATGCTCAGTAAATAGTTTTGAATGACTGTATTAACAAGAGAAACTTCTGACAGATTAAGTGCAAGGTCAATTTTATGTAAGGGTTATTGCTATATCAATGATATGTATGCTTAGATTTCTCCTCATATCCTTCCTGAATATGTTAAGATAATTAAGTTAATATTGAAGGAATATGTTAGGTAATCATAGGATATAGTTGCTATGATTTATGGGATAGGCCAAGGGATGGTTTAGTATATTCATAAGGGAGGATGCTATTGAGTATGAGTCCTGCACAACCTCTGAGAAGTTGGGTAGTCTGTGTAGACCACTTGCTTATCTGTACCAGGTCAAGTGGCAAATAGAGCTGACCTGATATATTACGTCTTAATCTCTATATAACTTAAGGGATGGGAGAAGCGAGTGACCAGGGAAAGGCAGAGGGTCCTGGAATTAACATCGTAATATCATCTGTAAAGATTATCCTATAAGTCGTATATGTATATTCTTATGGTTTGAATTTCTCTAAGAGCAGCTTTGATCTATGGCTGGATCATTCTTTAGATGCTGGCTTTGGTGTCCAAAAAGTTTTTTGGGAAAGTAATTCTGGTGGTCAGGCTTTTCAGGGGGTCTGGGAGGGGTTTGGTGGAAATTTGGATTTTGGTTGCTCAGTTGTTAAGCATCTGCCATCAGCTTAGGTCATGATTCCAGGGTCCTGGAATGGAGCCCTGCATTGGGGTCCCTGCTTGGCCAAACAGGAAGCTTCTCCCTCTCCCTCTGCCTGCTGCCCAGAGAGAGAGTGCCCACTCTCTATGTCGAATAAACAAATAAAATCTTTGAAAAAAATTTAGATTTTGGTACAGAGAGATTTATGATACTGGGTCAAAATGCTCAGAGTCTTGGGGTGCTTGAGTGGCTCAGTGGGTTAAAGCCTCTGCCTTCGGCTCAGGTCATGATCCCAGAGTCCTGGGATTGAGCCCTGAGTTGGGTGCTCTGCTCAGCGGGGAGCCTGCTTCCCTTCCTCTCTCTGTCTGCCTGCCTCTCTGCCTGCTTGTAATCTCTGTCTGTCAAATAAGTAAATAAAATCTCAAAAAAAAAAATGCTCAGAGTCTGACAAAAATAGCCCTTCAGGCTTTGATGAGGAAGCTCTACAATGTTTATAGAATATCCTAAAACATGGGGGCTTTTAGGGGAGACAAATGACCAACTGAACAGGCCGTTTATTCACCTGGCCATCACAGAGGTCTTACTTCTAAGGAAAATCTGAAATCGAGGGATCTACTCTATTACGTGAACCAGAGATGTGACTTGAAAAATTAGGAGAAATGGCACCAGCGAATGGGTCAGGGAATTTACAAGTAGGAACTGCTTTGGGAAGAAGGTTCACCATTTTGATTTTAGAAATCCTGATTGGGAAATGACAACACAGCATGTTGAAATTTGTACTAGACAACTGGGAAGAACAGAGGAAAAGCTTAGGTGAGAATAAAGTTAGGGGTCATTTGCTTTGTGTTCAACCCCCTGGGAAAGCAGTGAACCACTGACAGTGTTGACATTTAGCTTGTTGCTGTGAAGGGTGTTAGGCCCTTTGCCTCCGTGTAGTCTAAGCCCATGAGGACATGGCTGTGACAGGTGGCATGCTGAGAACCCAAAACAGTGACTTCTATTTATTAGAAGGAGAATCTAAAGACTAAGAGTCACAGATAAGCGATTTTCTTTTTTTTCTTTGCCATTTTTTTCCCCTTAAGAACTTATTATTATCAGGGTTCTATCAGGAAATACATGCCCAAGTCCAGACAAAAATGTCTCATTGCTTATGGTGAAATGCACCAGAGTGGCTGATAGGTAAAAAGGAAAGCCTCAAATAGGAAATCAAATGTTCCAGTAATCCTGCTCCAAACCATGCCAGTTTGCTTAAAACTTTCCTTCCTAGTTCTCTTTAGACTCATGCAGTAAATAAATTAAGTACCTTTCCCACTGGGAACTTTTTAGAAATACTTAATGAAGTAAATGCCACAGTGTTCGGTCAGAGGGCAGCCTTGCTATTGAATTATTTTTAGCATGCATTTCTAGTATAATATTGGTTGGTTTCTTTTGATCTGGGCTTAAGTCTTGGCCAGATAGTATGGTTCAGAGGACAGAGTGAGCGAGAGATTTGGGTTTAGTATGTAGTATACATAACCAAGGGAAGCATCTTTCTCAAAGGTTAAAAAATTTAATTTGATAAGAATGCCTCTGTATTGAAATGGCTGTATTTGGGACAGCTAAAAAGACATACTATTAACTCATTGCCCTTGAATGTTTGAAAACATTTTATAGACTTAATTTTAACTTTATAGCCTTTCAAGAAAAATATTATTGTGTACTATTAAAAAATAAACAACTATAGTTAGTTAAATTACTTTAAATGCAGCTTAATCTTAATAATTAAGGAAGCTTTTGGAGAACTTGAAGGGCTTTGAATGATCATTATAATAACAAATTGTTATTATATTGACAAAAGGCCAGCAGGTACATGAAAAGATGCTCAACATCACTAGTCATCAGGAAAATGCAGATTAAAACCACAAGGAGATATCATCTCACACCTATTAGAATGGCTGTTATCAAAAAGTCAGTAGATAACAGATATTGGTGTAGATATAGAGAAAGGGGAACCTTTGTGCACTGTTGGTCAGATTGTAAATTGGTACACTTTATGGCATGGAGGATCCTGAAAAAAATAAAAAATAGACTACCATATGATCCAGCAATTCCACTTCTGGGAATATATCCAAAAGAAACAAATATACTAACTCAAAAGGATATATACAC
>ML096543.1:11246-45240 GCA_003697995.1 Taxidea taxus jeffersonii
GGCCTGCCATGTCCCTAGGCCCTAACCCTAACACTAGCTTGGGGTTTTAGTCTTTGGTCTTTGGAAGCCTGGTCTGAAAGCCCTCCTGATTGGGGACACCTGAGGCACACTCCAGGGCTCTGCTTACATCTCAGGAGGTAACAGAGCAATTTAGAACTGTGCAGAACCCTTAGAGTGGAAAAATCTGCCTGGCCCCCTGACGTCACTCCCAAATTCCGCCGCCTTAGTAGCCAAAAAAACAGGGGCATACACACTGCCTTATGACTGCCCTCAACGGAGCCCCCAGAGGAGCCCACCTCAGCTCTGGTAGATTGGGTCTTCCTTGTCCGAATGCCCTAACACTAACCCTAGCTTGGGGTTTCAGACTTTGGTCCTTGGGAGCCTGGCCTCAAAGTCATCCTGATTGGGAACAGCTGAGGCACACTCCAGAGCTGCGCTTGCCACTCAGGAGGGAACCATGCCATTTAGAACTCTGTAGAAACCTTCGAGTAGGAGAAATCTGCCTGCCCGCCTGAGTTCTCCCCCAAATTGCCCGTTTTCCCTGGGCACAAAACAGTGGCTTACACACGGCCTTATGACTGCCCTCAACTGAGCAACCTGTCGAGCCCACAGAGCTCGGGTAGATTAGCCTAGCCATGACACTTGGCCCTAACTCTCACCCTAGTTTTGGGTTTCAGATTTTGGTAATAGAAGCCTGTATCCAAAGCCCTCCTGATTGGGGACACCAGGGCACAATCCAGAGCTCCCCTTGCCAATGAGGAGGAAACAGAGCCATTTAAAACTCTTCAGGACCCTTAGAGTGGGAGAATTCTGACTGCCCCCCTGAGGTCATCCCCAAATTCCGTGGCCTCTCTGGACAAAAACAGGGGCATATGCACTGCCTTATGACTGCCCTCAACTGAGCCCCAGAAAAGCCCACTTCAGCACTGCAAGATTAGGCCTGCAAAGTCCCTAGGCCCTAACCCTAGCTTGGGGTTTCAGACATTGGTCCCTGGAAGCCTGGCCCCAGGCCCTCCTCATTTGGGAAACGTGAGGCACAGTCCAAGGCTCTGCTTGCCACTCAGGAGAAAACCGTGCCATTTAGAACTGTGCAGAACCCTTAGAGTGCGAGAATATTTGCCTGCACCCCTGAGGTCACTCCCAAATTCCACAACCTCACTAGCCAAAAAACAGGGGCATACACACTGCCTTATGACTGCACTCAACGGAGACCCCAGAGGAGCCCACCTCAGCTCTGGTAGATTGGGCCTGCCCTGTCCCTAGCCCTAATCCTAACCCTAGCATGGGATTTCAGACTTTGGTCCATGGGAGCCTGGACCCAAAGCCCTCCTGATTGGGAACAGCTGAAGCACACTCGAAGGCTCCGTTTGCCACTCAGGAGGAAACTGTGCCATGTAGAACTCTTGTAGAACACTTTGAGTAGGAAAAATCTGCCTGCCTGCCTGAGTTCTCCCCCAGATTCTGCGTTTTCACTGGCACAAAACCGGGGCTTACCCATGACCTTATGACTGCCCTCAACTGAGCCACCTGTGGTGCCCACACAGCTCAAGGAGATTGTCCCAGCCATGTCCCTAGGCCCTAACTCTCACCCTAGTTTGGGGTTTCAGACTTTAGTAATGGAAGCCTCTATCCAAAGCCCTCCTGTTTGGGGACACCTGAGGCACACTTCAGAGCTCTGCTTGCCAATCAGGAGGAAAAAGAGCCATATAGAACTCGGCAGGACCCTTGGAGTGAGAGAAATCTGCCTGCCCCCCTAAGGTCACCACTAAATTCCACAGCCTCACTAGCCAAAAAACAGTGGCATACGCACAGCCTTAGGACTGCCCTCAACTGAGCCGCCAGAGAAGCCCCCTCAGCTCTAGTAGATAGGGCCTGCCGTGCTCCTAGGCCCTAACCCTCAACCTAGTTTTGGTTTCAGACTTTGGTCCATGGAAGCCTTTATCCAAAGCCCTCCTGATTGGGGACACCTGAGGCAAAAACCAGGGCTCTGCTTGCCACTCAGGAGGAAACAGAGCCATTTAGATCTGTGCAGAACCCTTAGAGTGGGAAAAATCTGCCTGCCCGCCTGAGGTCACCCCTAAATTCCACGGCCTCACAGACAAAAAAAGGGGCATACCCACTGCCTTATGACTGCCCTCAACTGCGCCCCCAGAGGAGCCCACCTCAGATCTGGTAGATAGGGCCTGCCATTTCCCTAGGCTCTAACCTTAACCCTAGCTTGGGGTTTCAGACTTTGGTCCACGGATCCCTGGCCCCAAAGCCCTCCTGATTGGGAACAGCTGAAGCACACTCGAAGGCTCTGCTAGACACTCAGGAGGAAACCGTGCAATTTAGAACTGTGCAGAACCCTTAGAATAGGAGAAATCTGCCAGTCCGCCTGAGGTCACCCCCAAAATCCATGTTTTCACTGGGCAAAAAACAGGGGCTTACGCATGGCCTTATGACTGCCCTCAACGGAGCCCCCTGTGGAGCCCACAAAGCTTGGGTAGATTGGCCCAGCCAAGCCACTATGCCGTAACTCTCACCCTAGTTTGGGGTTTCAGACTTTGGTAATGGAAGCCTGTACCCAAAGCCCTCCTGACTGGGAACCGCAGAGGCACACTCCAGGGCTCTGCTTGCCACTCAGGAGGAAACCGTGCAATTTAGAACTGTGCAGAACCCGCTTCTCCCTCTGCCTCTGCCTGCCTCTCTGTCTGCCTGTGCTTGCTCTCGCTCTCTTTCTCTCTCTGACAAATAAATAAATAAAATCTTTAAAAAAGAGAGAGAGAACTGTGAAGAACCCTTAGAATAGGAGAAATCTGCCTGTCCGCCTGAGGTCACCTCCAAATTCCGCATTTTTACTGGGCACAAAAGAGGGGCCTACACAGAGCCTTATGACTGCCCTAAACTGAGCCACCTGTGGAGCCCACAGAGCTCGGGTCGATTGGCCCAGCCATGCCCCTAGGCCCTATCTCTCACCCTAGTTTGGGGATTCAGACTTTGGTAATGGAAGCCTGTATCCAAAGCCCTCCTGATTGGGGACACCTGAGGCACACTCCAGGGCTCTGCTTGCCAATCAGGAGGAAACAGAGGCATTTAAAACTCTGCAGGACACTTAGAGTGAGAAAAATCTGCCTGCCTCCCTGAGGTCACCCCCAAATTCCATGGCCTCACTAGCCAAAAAACAAGGGCATATCCACTGCCATATGACTGCCCTCAACTGAGCCGCCAGAGAAGCCCCCCTCAGCTCTAGTAGATAGGGCCTCCCATGCCCCTAGGCTGTAACGTTCAACCTAGTTTTTGTTTCAGACTCTGGTCCATGGAAGCCTGTATCCAAAGCCCTCCTGATTGGAGACAGCTGAGGCAAACTCCAGGGCTGTGCTTGCCACTCAGGAGGAAACAGAGCCATTTAGAACTGTGCAGAACCCTTAGAGTGGGAGAAATCTGCCTGCCTGCCTGAGGTGACCCCCTAATTCCACGGCCTCACTGGCCAAAAAATGTGTCATACACACTGCATTATGCCTGCCCTCAACTGAGCCGCCAGAGAAGCCCACCTCAGCTCTGGTAGATTGGGCCTGCCGTGCTCCTTGTCTATAAATCTACCCTTAGATACGGTGTTCAGACTTTGGTCCATGGAAGCCTGGCCCCAAAGCTTTCCTTATTGGGGACACCTGAGGCACACTCCAGGGCTCTCCTTGCCACTCTGGAGGAAAACGTGCCATTTAGAACTGTACAGAATCCTTAGAGTGAAAAATCTGCCTGCTCCCCTGAGATCACCCCCAAATTCCCAGGCCTCACTAGCCAAAAAACCGGGGCATATGCACTGCTTTATGACTGCCCTCAACTGAGCCTCCTGAGAAGCCCACCTCAGCTCTTGTAGATCCAGCCGGCCATGCCCCTAGGCCCTAACCCTCACCCTAGTTTTGTTTCAGACGTTGGTCCATGGAAGTCTGTATCCAAAGCCCTCCTGATTGGGGACACCTGAGGCAAAAACCAGGGCTCTGCTTGCCACTCAGGAGGAAACAGAGCCATTTAGATCTGTGCAGAACCCTTAGAGTGGGAGAAATCTGCCTGTCCGCCTGAGGTCACCACTAAATTCCTCGGCCTCACAGCGAAATAAAGGGGCATACCCACTGCCTTATGACTGCCCTCAACTGGGGCCCCAGAGGAGCCCACCTCAGCTCTGGTAGATTGGGCCTGCCATTTTCCTAGGCCCTAACCCTAACCATAGCTTGGGGTTTCAGACTTTGGTCCATAGGAGCCTGGCCCCAAAGCCCTCCTGATTGGGACCGCTGAGGCACACTCCAGGGCTCTGCTTGCTACTCAGGAGGAAACCGTGCAAATTGAACTGTGCAGAACACTTAGAATGGGAGAAATCTGCCAGTCCGCCTGAGGTCACCTCCAAATTCCGTGTTTTCACTGGGCACAAATGTGGGGCTTACACACGGCCTTATGACTGCCCTCAACGGAGCCCCCTGTGGAGCCCACAGAGCTCGGGTCAATTAGCCCAGCCAAGCCCCTAGGCCCTAAGCCTCACCCTAGTTTGGGGTTTCACACTTTGGTAATGGAAGCCTGTATCCATAGCCCTCCCGATTGGGGACACTTGAGGCAAAGTCCAGAGCTCTGCTTGCCAATCAGGAGGAAACAGAGGCATTTAAAACTCTGCAAGACCCTTAGAATGGGAGAAATCAGCCTGCCCCCCTGAGGTCACCCCCAAATTCCACAGCCTCACTGGCCAAAATCAGGGGCATACGCATTGCCTTATGACTGCCCTCAACTGAGCCCCAGAGAAGCCCACTTCAGCCATGGTAGATTAGGCCTGCCATGTCCCTCAGAGCTAACCCTAACCCAAGCTTGGGGTTTGAGGCTTTGGTCCATGGAAGCCTGGCCCCAAAGCCCTCCTTATTGGGGACCCCTGAGGCACACTCCAGGGCTCTGCTTGCCACTTAGGAGAAAACCGTGCCATTTAGAACTGACCAGAACTGTTAGAGGGGGAGAAATCTGCCTGCCCCCCTGAGGTCACTCCCAAATTCCGAGGCCTCACTAGCCAAAAAACAGGAGCATACATACTGCCTTAGGACTGTCCTCAACGGAGCCCCCAGAGGAGCCCACCTGAGCTCTGGTAGATTGGGCCTGCCCTGTCCCTAGGCCCTAACACTAAACCTAGCTTGGGGTTTCAGAGTTTGGTCCATGGGAGCCTGGCCCCAAAGCCCTCCTGATTGGGAACAGCTGAGGAACATTCCAGGGCTCTGCTTGCCACTCAGGAGGAAACTGTGCCATTTAGAACTCTCCAGAACCTTTAGAGTATGAGTAATCTGCCTGCCCGCCTGAGTTCTCCCCCAAATTCCGCATTTTCACTGGGCACAAAACAGGGGCTTACCCACCGCCTTATGACTGCCCTCAACTGAGACTCCATTGGAGACTTCCTCAGCTCAGGTAGATTGGGCCAGCCATGCCCCTAGGCCCTAACCCTTACCCTAGTTTGGGGTTTCAGAGTTTGGTAATGGAAGCCTGTATCCAAAACTCTCCTGATTAGGGACACCTATGACACACTTCAGAGCTCTGCCTCCCAATCAGGAGGAAAAAGAGCCATTTAGAACTCTGCAGGACCCTTAGAGAGGGAGAAATCTGTCTACCCCCCTGAGGTCACTCCCAAATTCCGCGGCCTCACTAGCCAAAAACGGGCATGCGCACTGCCTTATGACTGCCCTCAACTGAGCTGTCAGGGAAGCCCCATCAGCTCTGGTAGATTGGGCCTGCCATGCCCCTAGGCCCTAAACCTCAAGCTAGTTTTAGTTTCAGACTTTGGTCCATGGAAGCTTACCCCAAAGCCTTCCTGATTGGGAAAAGCTGAGGCACACTCCAGGGCTCTGCTTGCCACTCAGGAGGATATCGTGCCATTTAGAACGCTGCAGAACTCTTTGAGAAGGAGTAATCTGCCTGCCCGCCTGAGTTCTCCCCCAAATTCCGCGTTTTCACTGGGCACAAAACAGGGGTTTACCCATGGCCTTATGACTGCCCTCAACTGAGCTAACTGTGGAGCCCACACAGCTCAGGTAGATTGACACAGCCATGCCCCTAGGCCCTAACTCTCACCCTAGTTTGGGGTTTCAGACGTTGGTAATGGAAGCCTGTATACAAAGCTCTCCTGACTGGGGACACCTGGGGGACACTTCGGTGCTCTGCTTGCCAATCAGGAGGAAAAAGAGCCATTTACAATTCTGCAGGACGCTTAGAGTGGGAGAAATCTGCCTGCCCTTCTGAGGTCAACCCCAAATTACATGGCCTCACTGGCCAAAAAAAGGGGCATAGGCACTGCCTTATGACTGCCCTCAACTGAGTCCCCAGAGAAGCTCACTTCAGCCATGGTAGATTGGGCCTGCCATGTCCCTAGGACCTAACACTACCCCTAGCTTGGTGTTTCAGACATTGGTCCATGGAAGCCTGGCCCCAAAGCCCTCCTGATTGGGAACTGCTGAGGCACACTCCAGGGCTCTGCTTGGCACTCAGGAGGAAACCGTGTCATTTAGAACTCTGCAGAATGCTTAGAGTAGGAGTAATCTGCCTGTCCGTCTGAGGTCATCCCCAAATTCCGCGTTTTCACTGGGCACAAAACAGGGGTTTTACCCATGGCCTTATGACTGCCCTCACCTAAGCCACCTGTGGAGCCCATACAGCTCAAGTAGATTGGCCCAGCCATGCCCCTAGGCCCTAAGTCTCACCCTAGTTTGGGGTTTCAGACTTTGGTAATGGAAGCCTGTATCCAAAACCCTCCTGATTGGGGATGCCTGAGGCACACTCCAGGGCTCTGCTTGCCAATCAGGAGGAAACAGAGGCATTTAAAACTCTGCAGGACACTTAGAGTGAGAGAAATCTGCCTGCCTCCCTGAGGTCACCCCCAAATTCCATGGCCTCACTGGCCAAAAAACAGGGGCATATGCACTGCCTTATGACTGCCCTCAACTGAGTCCCCAGTGAAGCCTACTTCAGCCATGGTAGATTGGGCCTGCAATGTCCCTAGGCCCTAACACTAACCCTGGCTTGGTGTTCAAACATTGGTCCATGAAAGCCTGGCCCCAAAGCCCTCCTGACTGGGGACCCCAGAGGAACACTCCAGGGCCCTGCTTGCCACTCAGAAGGAAACCGTGCCATTTAGAACTGTGCAGAACCCTTAGAGTGGGAAAAATCTGCCTGCCCTCCTAAGGTTACCCACAAATTCCGTGGCCTCACTAGCCAAAAAACAGGGGCATATGCACTGCCTTATGACTGCCCTCAACTGAGCCACCAGAGAAACCCCCTCAGCTCTAGTAGATAGGGCTTGCCATACCCCTAGGCCCTAGCCCTCAACCTAGTTTTGGTTTCAGACTTTGGTCCATGGAAGCCTGGCCCCAAAGCCCTCCTGATTAAGGACCCCTTAGGCACACTCCAGGGCTCTTCTTGCCACCCAGGGGGAAAACCTGCCTCTTAGAACTGCGCAGAATCCTTAGTGTTGGATATTTCTGAATGATCCCCTGAGGTCACTCCCAAATTCAGGGCTTCACTGACCACAAACCAGGGGCTTACACACTGGCTAATGACTGCCCTCAACTGAGACTCCATTAGAGCCTTCCACAGCTCAGAGAGATCGGGCCAGCCACTCCCCTAGGCCCTAAACTTCACCCTAGTTCGGGCTTTCAGACTTTGGTAATGGAAGCCTGTATTCAAAGCCCTCCTGATTGGGGACACATGAGGCACACTTCAGAGCTCTGCTTGCCAATCAGGAGGAAACAGCAATTTAAAACTCTGCAAGACCCTTAGAACGGGAGAAATCTGCCTGCCCCCCTGAGGTCACCCCCATTACACGGCCTCACTTGCCAAAATCAGTGGCATACGCACTGCCTTATGACTGCCCTCAACTGAGCCCCTAAGAAGCCCACTTCAGCCATGGTAGATTGGGCCTGCCATGTCCCTAGGCCCTAACACTAACCCTAGCTTGGGGTTTCAGACATGGGTCCATGGAAGCCTGGCCCCAAAGCCCTCCTGATTGGGAACAGCTGAGGCACACTCCAGGGCTCTGCTTGCCACTCAGGAGGATACCGTGCCATTTATAACTGTGCAGAACCCATAGAGTGGGAGAAATCTGCCTGACTCCCTGAGGTCACCCCCTAATTCCACGGCCTCACTGGCCAAAAAAAGTGGCATACGCACTGCCTTATGACTCCCCTCAACTGAGCCAACAGAGAAGCCCACCTCAGCTCTGGCAGAATGGTCCTGCCATGCCCATAGGCCCTAAATCTACCCTTAGCTTCGGTGTTCAGACTTTGGTCCATGGAAGCCTGTCCCCAAAGCCCTCCTTATTATGGACACCTGAGGCAAACTCAAGGCTCTTCTTCCCACCAAGGGGGAAACCCTGCCACTGATAAATGGGTAGGACCCTTTGCCTGGGAGAAATCTGAGTGATCCCCTGAGGTCACCCCCCAAATTCAGGGGTTCACTGACCGCAAACCCGGGGCTTATGCACTGGCTCATGACTGCCCTCAACTGAGACTCCATTGGAGCCTGCCTTAGCTCAGGTATATCGGGCCAGCCACGCCCCTAGGCCCTAACCCTCACCCTAGTTTGGGGTTTCAGACTTTGGTCCATGGAAGCCTGGATCCAAAGCCCTTTTGATTGGGGGCACCTGATGCACATTCCAGGATTCTGCATGCCACTCAGGAGGAAACAGAGCCATTTAGATCTGAGCAGAACCCTTAGAGTGGGAGAAATCTGCCTGCCTGCCTGAGGTCACCCCTAAATTCCACGGCCTCACAGACAAAAAAAGGGGCATACCCACTGCCTTATGACTGCCCTCAACTGCGCCCCCAGAGGAGCCCACCTCAGATCTGGTAGATAGGGCCTGCCATTTCCCTAGGCTCTAACCTTAACCCTAGCTTGGGGTTTCAGACTTTGGTCCACGGATCCCTGGCCCCAAAGCCCTCCTGATTGGGAACCGCTGAGGCACATTCCAGGGCTCTGCTAGACACTCAGGAGGAAACCGTGCAATTTACAACTGTGCAGAACCCTTAGAATAGGAGAAATCTGCCAGTCCGCCTGAGGTCACCCCCAAATTCCGTGTTTTCACTGGGCAAAAACAGGGGCTTACCAATGGCCTTATGACTGCCCTCAACGGAGCCCCCTGTGGAGCCCACAAAGCTCGGGTAGATTGGCCCAGCCAAGCCCCTATGCCGTAACTCTCACCCTAGTTTGGGGTTTCAGACTTTGGTAATGGAAGCCTGTACCCAAAGCCCTCCTGATTGGGGACACCTGAGGCAAAGTCCAGAGCTCTGCTTGCCAATCAGGAGGAAACAGAGGCATTTAAAACTCTGCAGGACCCTTAGAGTGGTAGAAATCAGCCTGCCCCCCTGAGGTCACCCCCAAATTCCACGGCCTCACTGGCCGAAAAACAGGGGCATACGCCCTGCCTTATGACTTCCCTCAATGAGCCCCAGAGAAGCCCCCTTCAGCACTGGTAGTTTGGGCCTTCCATGTCCCTAGGCCCTAACCCTAACCCTAGCTTGGTGTTTCAGACATTTGGTCCATGGAAGCCTGGCCCCAAAGCCCTCCTCATTGGGGAAACCTGAGGCACACTCCAGGGCTCTGTTTGCCACTCAGGAGAAATCTGTGCCATTTAGAACTGTGTAGAACCCTTAGAATGGGAGATATCTGCCTGCCCCCCTGATGTCACTCCCATATTCCGCGGCCTCACTAGCCAAAAATCAGGGGCATACACACTGCCTTATGACTGCCCTCAGCGGAGCCCCCAGAGGAGCCCACCAAAGCTCTGGTAGATTAGGCCTGCCCTGTCCCTAGGCCCTAACCCTAACCCTAGCTTGGAGTATCAGACTTTGGGCCATGGAAGCGTGGCCCCAAAGCCCTCCTGATTGGGAACAGCTGAGGCACACTCCAGGGCTCTGCTTGCCACTCAGATGGAAACTGTGCCATTTAGAACTCTACAGAACCCTTAGAGTAGGAGAAATCTGCCTCTCCGCCTGAGGTCACCCCCAAATTCCGCATTTTTGGCTATGAGGACATGGAATTTGGGGTTGACCTCATGCAGGCAGGCAGATTTCTCCCACCCTAAGGGTTCTGCACAGTTCTATATGGCTCTGTTTCCTCCTGAGTAGGAAGCAGAGCCCTGGAGTGTGCCTCAGGTGTCCCCAGTCAGGAGGGCTTTGGATACAAGCTTCCTTGGACCAATGTCTGAAACCCAAAGCTATGTTGAGTGTTAGGGCCTAGGGGCATGGCTGGGCCAATTCACCTGAGGTGTGTGGGCTCCTCAGGTGGCTCAGTTGAGGGCAGTCATAAGGCCGGCCTAATCCCCTGTTTTGTGCACAGTGAAAATGCGGAATTGGAGTGACCTCATGTGTGCAGGCAGATTTCTCCCACTCTAAGGCTTCTGCACAGTTCTAAATGGCTCTGTTCCCTCCTGAGTGGCCAGCAGAGCCCTGGAGTGTGCCTCAGGTGTCTCCAATCAGGAGGGCTTTGGGGCCAGGTTTCCATGGAGCAAAGTCTGAACACCAAAGCTAGGGGTAGGTTTAGGGCCGACAGGCATGGCAGGCCCAATCTACCATGGCTGGAGTGGGCCTCTCTGGGGGTTAAGTTGAGGGCACTCATAAGTCAGTGGGTATTCCCCTATATTTGGCTGTGAGGCCGTGGAATTTGGGGGTGACCTCAGCGGGGCAGGCAGATTTCTCTCACTCTAAGGGTTCTGCAGACTTCTAAATGGCACGGTTTCCTCCTGAGTGGCAAGCAGAGCCCTGTAGTTTGCCTCAGGTGTCCCCAATCAGGAGGGCATTGGGTATAGGGCTTCATTACCAAAGTCTGAAACCCCAAACTAGGGTGAGAGTTAGGGCCTAGGGGCATGGCTGGGCCAATCTACCTGAGCTGTGTGGGCTCTACAGTTGGCTCAGTTGTGTGCAGTCATAAGGCCGTGTGTAAGCCCCTGTTTTGAACCCAGAGAAAACGCGGAATTTGGGGGTGACCTCAGATGGGCAGGCAGATTTCTCCCACTGTAAGGGTTCTTCACAGTTTTAAATGGCATGGTTTCCTCCTGAGTAGCAAGCAGAGCCCTGGAGTGTGACTCAGCTGTTCCCAATCAGGAGGGCTCTGGATACAGGCTTCCATGGACCAAAGTCTGAGAACCCAAGCTAGGGTTAGGGGTAGGGCCTAGGGGCATGGCAGGCCCAATCCACCAGAGCTGAGGTGGGCTCCTCTGCGGCTCAGTTGAGGGCAGTCATAAGGCAGTGAGTAAGCCCTTGGTTTGTGGCCAGGGAGGCCGCTGAATTTGGGGGTGACCTCAGGGAGGCATGCAGATTTCTCCCAATCTAAGCGTTCTGCCCAGTTCTAAATGGCGTGGTTTCAACCCGAGAGGCAAACAGAGTCCAGGTCTGTGCATCAGGGTTCCCCAATCAGTAGGGCTTTGGGGCCAGGCTTCCATGGACCAAAGTCTGAATACGCAAGCTAGGGTTAGGTTCCGTCCTAGGAGCCTGGCAGGCTTGGAGTGTTGGTGCTGATGTGGTGTCCCCAGGGAGCTGGGTGTAGGGCATGGACAGGTGGTGTGCCAGCCTCCAGGTTAGTGACCAGGGTGGCTGCCTATGGTGGGGGGAGTGGCCTCAGGGGAACATGCAGATTTCTCTCACTCTAAGGGTTCAGTGTAGCTTCGAGGGCATGGATTCTTCCTGGAGAGCAGGCAGAGTCCCAGCGTGTGGCTCAGGATTTCCCAATCAGGAGGGCTTGGTCGCCAGGCCTCTGGGGAAGGAAGCCTGAAGACCCCACATACGGTAAGGGTTAGGGCCTAGGGGCATTACAGGCAGATCTGCTGGCACTGATGTGGCCTACCAAGAGGCTGAGTGGAGGGCAGCAGTCAGATGATGCATAATTCCCTGGCTTTCTGTCAGAGGGACCACCGAAATTGGGGGAGGTTTCAGGGGTTCATGCATATTTCTCCCAGTCTGAGCCTTCTGCATGGATGCAAAAGGCATGGTGTCCTCCTGGGTGGCAGGAGGAGTCCTGGTGTTTGGCTCAGACAAGGGGGCTTGGGGGCCAGGCTTCTGGAAATAAAAGCATGAAAATCCATCCTGGGGTTTAGGCTCAAGGCATAAAGTTTCGGCAGGCACCACATGGTCGGGCTGAGGCGCCCTCCACATTGAATGTGTTGAGGGCAGGATAAGCTGGCATGACAGCTGCTGTTTTTGTGGCCAGGGGGCTCTGTAGAATGTATGGGTGCCTCAGTGGGAGCATGAAGTTTAGCTCCAAAGGGCACTGTGTCCTCCTCAGTGGCAGGTGGAGTCCTGGTGTGTGGCTCAGGGCTCCCCAAAGGGGAGGGCTCAGGGGCCACGCATCTGGAAATGGAAGCCTGAACACCCAACCCAGATTACGGCCTAGGGGCATGGCAGGCCCGATCCTCTAGCCCTGAGTCAGGATCCCCGGGGGGTTCAGTTGGGGGTGGTGCTCTGGGGTGTGTAAGCCCCTGGTTTCTGGCCTCGGGGCCACTGAATGTCGGTATGGCCTCACGGGGGCATGTAGTTTTCTCCCACTCTGAGAGTGCTGTGCAGCTCCAAATGGCATGGTGTTCTCCTGGGTGGCTGGCAGAGTCACGGCATGTGTTTCAGGGGTCTCCAGTCAGGGGGCTTTGGGGCCAGGGCTCTGGGGACAGAAGCATGGAAACCCAACTTTGGTTCTGATTTAGGGCCTACTGTCTTGCAAGGCCCAATCTGCTGACGCTGAGATGGGGTGCCCACGGAAATAAGTTGAGAGGTGTGGTTAGGCGGCCCATTAGCTACAGGGATCCTGTCCAGGTGAGTGGGATATCGAATGTGTGGTTGGCTTGAGTGGAGCAAGCAGGTTTCTCCTTCTCGGAGTGTTACGCACAGCAAAAAAATGTCAGTGTCTTCCGGGGTGGAAGGCATAGTGGGGGCATGTGGCTCAAGGGTTCCCAATCATGAAGGCTTGGGGGTCTGACCTCTAGGGTCAGAAGTCTGAACACCCAACCTGGGATTAGGGATAGGGCTAAGGGGCACGGGAGGAACCATCTGCTGGTGCTGAGGCTGGCTTCCCCGGCCTAGTTGATGGCAGCGGTCAGGCGGTGTGTAAGTCCCTGGGTTTTTGTGATGTGATGAATGTGATGGTGGCCTCAGGGGAGCATGCCTGTTCCTCCTGGGCTGAGGGTTCTGTGCAGCTCCAAATGGCATGGTGTCCTCCTGGGGGGCAGGAGAAGTCCTGTCATGTGGTTCAGGTGTCCTCAATTGGGGGGACATGGGGGCCAGGTGTCCTGAGGGCAGTTGTCCTTGTGGCTCTTTTTCCTGTCCTTCCCACCAGTGACTACACTGAGGAGTGGCTCAAGGATAGCTGGGGCGCTTTGGTGGAGGGGTTACTCTCCCGTGTTTCCAGCTGGAACTGAGTGTGGTATTAAATGCAAGGGCTCCCTCTGGGCAGGTCATGCCATGTAGTGTTCTGTGCATGGGTGAACTCTCTTCTCCTCCTAAGGAAAGGCTCTCTATGAGCTGGGAGAGGGAGACAAGCTGGATAAAGATCAGCAGGCTGACACCAGCTATCCAGGAACTAAGCCGGCCTGTGGTGTGTTTGTGTGTGGATGTTTGCATGTGTGTGTGTGTCTCTGTCTGTCTTTTTGTATGTGCTAATTTTCTGATTCATGCGTGGCATGGTTTGTGTGTGAGGTGAAAAGGGCAGGTGTTCTGGCTTAGGTGGTGTGTGTGTGGCCTATGGAAGTGTGTTGTATATGGGCGTGTACCTCTGTGGTGTGAACGCAGTTCTCGACCAGTGTGTATGTGGTGTGCTTTGTGTGTTATGTGTGTGGTTTGTGTGTGTTGGAGATGTGTTTTGCATGTTGTATGTTTGGTGTTTGTGTAGAGTGTATGGGTGGGGACATATGTGGTGTGTCTAGGTGACATACGTGCAGTGTGCTTGTGGTATATGTGTTGTGCGGGGGTGATTTGTGGGCTCTGTGCAAGGTGTTAGTGTGGTGGGGTTTTGAGTGGTCTGTGTGGGCTGAGTGTGGTTAATCAATGGTGAGTGTGTGTGTGTGTGTGTGTGTGTGTGTGTGGTATCTTTCTCTGTGGTCTGTGTGTGGTGTGTTGTTTGAAGATGTGTGGTGTGCTTGGTGTATTGTGGCTTGTGCATGGCATGTATTGTGTATGTTTGACATGGTTTTCTGTGGTTGAAGTGTGGTGAGTTCCTGGCATATATGTGGCCTGTGTTGTTAGGTGGCCTGTATGGACAGTGTATATGCATGGGCAGAGTGCATTACACTGTGTAAAGTACTTCTGTGTATGTCGGTGTTTGTGTGGTTTCTGTGCGTGCATTTGGTATATGTCAGGGGTGTGTGTGTCAGGCCAGCGTGTTGAGTTTTCTCTAGTACGTTTGTGGTGATATGAGACATGGGTGAGCGCTAGCGTTGTGGCGTGTAGACAGTGTATGGGGGGTTGGTGGGTGCTGTGTGTGTGGTGAGTCTTGGTGCAGCTGTAGTGTGCAAGAGGGGACTAGGTTTCATGTTTTTGTGTATGTATGTCCAGTGTCTTTGTGGTGTTGTGGTGGGTTGGTGCTTTGTATATGTGTCTTGTGTGTGTGAGACATGTGTTCTGTGTGGAATACGTGTAGTTCATGCGTTGTATTGGATAGTTTGTGCGGTCTATATCAGGTGGGTAGGTGTGTGTGCAGACTATGTGTTGTACGTGTCTTGTATCTGTTGTTTGTGATGTCCATGTGGTAAATGGGTCCAGTATGTGTGGGTAAGGGGGAAGTGTGTGGTGTCCTTTGTTGTTTACTGTTTATGTGGTGTGTGGTGTGTGTTTGCATTGTATGGATGATGTATATGGTAGGTGGGATGAGCCTGTTGTGGAGGTGTTGTGCATGTTTGGTGGCCATTTGGTGTGGGTGACCTATAAATGTGTGTGGTGTTCATGTGTTTTCATGGTGCACGGGTGAGTGCGGAATGTGTGTGGTGCTGGTCTGTGTACTACTGACAAGTGCTGGCGTTGGATGGGTGGGGCGACTCTTGTGGGTCATGTGTGTGCAACTCCTGGGGTTTCGTGGTGGTGTGGGTGGTTGGAATTTGCGTGGTGTTTGTGGGGTTCCTGTGTGTGCGGCATAGGTGTAATTGTGTGTGCATGTGTGATGTCTGTGGGGATAAGTGCATGTGTGTGCACGATATGTCTCCTGTGTATTTAGGATTGCTGGTATACATGTTTCAAAGCCGTGTGTGTGTGTGTGTGTGTGTGTTTGGCACAGTCTGTGTGTGTGTGTGTGTTACATACAGGCTGTGTGTGTCGGGGTTTGTGTGAGGTATTGGGTGATAGTGGAGAGATGAGTATGTCATCTATGAGACAAGAGTGTCGTGTCTGTGGTGGGTGAGAGTTTATGTAGGATAGGGGAACTGTGTGCCTTGTGTGTGTGTGTGCGTGTGTGTGTGCATGAGCAAGCACTGTGTTCCATGGCGGGGATGCGCTTGTGATAAATGTATTCAGCGCTTTTGGTTTGACTGTGTATAGGCGGTAAATCAAAGGTGAGTCAGTGGTGGATGTGACCTGTGTATGGTTTTTGGTTGGTGTGGGTACAGTAGGTGTGTGGCGCAGATTGTGTATGTTGCATGGTGTGTGTGTGTGTGTGTGTGTCTGTGGTGAACGTGGTATGTGCTCTGTATGTTATAAGCACGTGGCCATGTGTTGGGTGCGGGTTTTGTGTGTAGCACATGTGTGGTGTATGTTGCGTATGGGCACAGTGTATGTGTGGTGATTGTGTTTGTGTTTGTGTCTGCGGCATTGGTATGGTGTGTGTGTGTGGTGTATGCCTATTGTGTGTGTTCTATGTGTCAAGGGTGAGTACAGAGCCAATGAATATGTTCTCTGTAGGAGTGCTGTGTTTATTGTATAAGTCTCATATGGGGTGAACTATGTTTAGTGTGTAGGTGTTTGGTATATGTGTTCGGTGCACGTGAGGTATGGGTGCTGGGTCTGCAGGCCGTCTGTTGTGCGTGGTGGGTCTGTGTAGTTTGTACCGTGGGCATGGGATGGAAGTGTGCCCGGGCCTGCTGTTTCTGTGCTGTCTAGGGGCTTGCAATTGTATGTGATACATGCAGCTGTGAGAGTGGCATGTGTGTGGTGAGGGTATGGCTAATTGTCAGTGCACTGGCCACGGTCCTTTCAGCAGCAGCTATCCAGGGACAGGAGGGCCACCGTGCTGGGGAGATACTAGACACCAATTAGGCTCACTTACCCAGAATCAAAGTGTGAAGTCATCAAAATCTTTGGGTGATGGCAGTGTGAATGAGAGCTCCATCCGCATTGGCTTTGAGCAAAGACCTAGGCCAAAAAATGGAAGGTTATGGGAATGCTCAGTGAGAGGATCCACGTTTTACAGTGCACAAGGAAAGAAAAAAAAAAAAAGCAACAAGAAAACCTGGGCGGGAGAGAAGTAAATGGATTCCCTTGTCCCAGGAAAGAGGCCACCTCCCCACAAAACCCTATAGTTTGGCCTACACACAATCATTTTCCCCTGAGCCTCTTCAAAGCTGCGAAGGTTCCTGATGACCCAATTGTTCTGAAACCAACTTTTGAGGGGCCCCTTGCACAGCATTCCCACAGTACTGAGATCTTGCAGCACTAGCAAGGCTAGTGCTCTGAGACACTGGCTGGGAGTGATTCCTTGGAGTCATCTAGTTTCAGGTAAAAACAAAAGGGTAGAGCCCTCTGGTGGGCTCCAGGGGTTAGCACCTGACTTGTTTGCAGCTGAGGTCAGGATTTCATGGATTTTGATATGGGGCCCCAAGACCAGCTCTCTACTCAACAGGGAGTCTACTTGAAGCTCCTCTCATCCTGTCCCTCCCCCTAGTCATGTGTACTCTCCCCTACTCTCTCACATAAATCAGGAAATAAACCCTTAGAAATGAATGAAAGGGTCAACCTGGATACACAGAAAGTTAAAGTTCACAAGGGGAGATGTGAATGGCCTCATGTGTGAATGGCGGTGCACCATGACCTGGCAATTGGGCCACCTCCCGAAGAGCTAACGTCTGTGAAGTTGGGAAAAGAGAAATCTCCATTGTTTGCATATGGGACCCCTGTGAGCAAATGGCTGTCATTCTCTCCTGAGAAAGACAGGGACAGCTTCTGGACTTGGTTGTTTCCCCTACCCAGCTCACCGGTGGAGAGAGACAGGAGTGGTTCAACAGTACCATGTGGGTACTTACCACTGCTTCTCAGCTCTTGAGAATGGGACCTTGGGCAGTAAGCCTCTAAAGGGCAGTTTCTGCACTCGCCCAGTCCCAGGGCATACTGCACGTACACAGCTTATCCCTTCTTCACAAGGAAGGCATCTGGATCAGCCAGTGGAGGAAAGCAACCTGGTTACTGAGCACTGTGTTTACACCAGCTGGCCAACCAAGCGCTCAGGGACAAGAATGCCATTGTTCCTTTTTGGATATCAGACACTGATTGCTCTCCTGTCGTACCACTGGATCAGAGTGGGAACTGGACACCAGTCCCTGGAAAGAAGTCTATTCGTGCTACCTTGCCCATTTTTTTTAACGGGATGGCTTGTTTTTTAAGTGTTCATTTGATAAGTTCTTTATCTACTTTGGATCTTACCCATTCCTAGAGGGTCATTTGCAATTATCTTCCCCTTCCCTAAGGTTGCCTTTTAGGTTTGCACATTGATTATTTCCTTCAGTGTGCAGAAGCTTTTCCTTGTGATCAAGCCCACACGCTTTACTTTAAATACGTTTCCCTTACCTCATGACACGTACTAATTAAGATTTTCCTACACTGGCTGTGGTGCATAAACAGTGAATCTTGGCACACTGAAAAATTACAATAAAAACTTAAAATAAAAAAGATTTTCGTACTGCCAACAATGTTACCGCCTGTGTAGTCCTCTAGGATTTACGTTTACAGTAGTGGAGTGGAGTGGAGTTTAGTTTCAGGGGTAGAATTGAATGACTCATCAGCTGCATATAACACCCAGCCCTCATTACAGCAAGAGCCCTCATTAGTGCCCCTCACCCAATGACTCCATCTCCCCAACCACCTCCCTTCCAGCAACCTTCAGATTGTGTCCTAGAGTTTCCTAGCCTTAAGACCTCCTACATGCCCATCACCCAGCTATCCCTTCCCCCCACCCACCTCCCTTCCCGGCACACTCTCACTTTGTTTCCTAGAGTTCTCCCATTGTTTGCCTCATTGTTTTACACTTATTTGCTTTTTCATTTTCTTTCCCCATGTTCATCTGCTTTGTTTCTCCAATTAAACTTATGAGTGAAATCATATGTATCTGTCTTTCTCTGACGAATTTATTTCGCTTCACACAATATGGCAAGATGTCATTCTTTTTGATGACTTGGGAGAATTCAATTGCACGTGCACTCATGTGCATACATGTATGAGTGACAGAGAGAGAGAGAGAGAGAGAGAGGGAGAGAGAGAGAGAGAGATAACTTCTTTATCATGGCATTCATGTGTTGATGGACAGCAGGGCTCTTTCCACACTTTGGATATTGTGGACATTCCTGGCCTAAGCCCATTATGCTCCCTTACCCAGAATCAAAGCAAGAAGTCATCACAATCTTTGGGTGATGGTAGTGTGAGTGAGAGCTCCATTCTCATTGGCTGTGAGCAAAGACTGAGGCCGAAATATGGAAGGTTATGGGAATGCCCACTGAGAGGATCCACATTCTACAGTTCACCCAGGAAAGGCAAAAAAAAAAAACAAAAAACAAAAAACAAAAAAAACAACAAACCCTGCGAGGGAGAGAACTAGCACTCTTTCCCCTTGCCCCAGGAAGGTGGCCACCTCCTCCCAAAACCCTATAGTTTGGCCTACACACAAACATTTTCGGCTCATCTTCTCCAAACCCCCGAAGTTTCCTGATGTCCCAATTGTTCTGAAACAAACTTTTGAGGGGCCCATCGCACAACATCCCCACAGTCCTAAGATCTCTGCATGAGTCCCCAAATGAAGAGCGAGGCTAATGTTCTGAACCCCTGGCTGGGAGTGATGCCTTGGTGACATCTAGTTTCAGGTAAAAAGAAAAGGGTCGAGCCCCCTGGAGGGCTCCAGTGGTTATGAACCGGACTCTTGTTTGCAGCTGAAGTCATAATCTCATGGGTTCTGAGATGTGTCCCTAAGTCCAGATCTATGCTCAGCAGGGAGTCTATGTAAAGCTCCTCTCTTTCTGCCCAGAGCCCAAATCATGTGTACTCTCCTCCTTCTCTCTTCAAAAAGGTTCTACAGCACACTCCACAAACACCTTGTGTCCTATTTGCAGAATTCAGAGGACCCAAGGGTGATGTGGAAGTGGCAGCCCAATACCCTACATCTTTCTCTGTGCAAGCAATAGGAAGCTGTCCTTCACCTTCCACAAGGTAGATGTCTTGGAAAACACTTTCTTCTTCAAATAGAAGAGGTTGCTGAAAGGCAGTTTTCAGCCTTGTGGTGTCTCAGAGCTATGGGCACACACCACAGTCGTTCATTCCCACGCTTGTTTTAAAAACAGTTTCTAGGCTCAGGAAACCCGACAGTAGTTGGGAGACGTGGCCCACACATTCCTTTCTCATAGTCAAGTAGAGGGGGCATCTTCTTTGCTGTTCACTCACAATTTCCTAGCTATTCATTCTTTGAATGAGAAGTGGGTAGTTGAAGGATGGTTCCACAAAAGCTGTTTCCTTTCTGAGAAGGAAACAAGGAAAGTGGTGTAGCTTCATCAAACATTCATGCAATGTGGCATTGGACTCACAGCCTTCTTCTTCCCAAGATTGGTCTGCTGCTCCTTCCTCAGGCATGGACACCCACGTTGAAAATGCTTGTGTCTTCCAAAAAGCAAACATGGTCTGAAAGCAGGTTCCTGCCATGTTCTTGCTGAGTTCTCTTCCAGCTTGCGGGTCTTAAGTTTGGCTCCAAACCTACCTTGTGGCATGCCCCTCTCATCTTCCATCAAGACGTTAGTCAGAAGACCCCGGGGCACGGCCTTGTTTCTCAGAGTTCTGATCACAGATCTGTCTTCAGGACTGCTACAGGTTTATCTGAAAAGTCCTGTCACCATGACATGTGCTCTCTGTTGCAAGTTACATTCTGACCCAACAGATTTCTCTAAGTGCCTAGCATTTGCCTTATGCTTTAGAATACACCTTTGAAAGACAGATTATATTCTGTTTCTGTTTCACCACCATCATCTTTTTGTAGACCCATCTTTCTTAGTCTGCAACCACTTTGGGGATGTGCCTGCATTGTTCCGGGAAGGTGGTTTAAGTTCTTTGTTGAGTCTCAGAATCAAGGGTATCACACATCACAGTAGAATGCATTCTTCTCTGAGTTGCAGAATGCGGATATGTCTAGAGCACATTGATCTCAGTGCTCTTTCTCAGTGTCATGGCTTTTCTTCGAATCTGGTACGTGCAGTAATATGCGGGATGTGTGCTTCTGTAGGTCTCCTCAATGGAACACATCCAGGTTGGAGAAAGGGAATCGTAGTCAGAAAACCTTATTTCCCAGTGTTGAGCATAGGCAGTTCCCTAGCCCTCCCAAACAGCCATTTGAGGATGCTTTCTCCCTGCATCAAAAGGTTCCTTGAAAGGTGAATACGACTCAGAGTTCCTTTTCAGCGTTTCGTGTAGAGCCGTTTGCTTACGTATTTCCCCATGGCCGGAAAGGCCCCTATGGTGAAGAGAGCCCATAGTCATTAAATGAAATTTTCTCTGCAGTGTGATGTGACTCTAAGATGGCCTTCATTTAAGGAATGTCCTTGTCCTTCAGGCATGCACACCTTAGTTGAAATGGCGTTTCACATCAGGAAAGAAGATAGAAAAGGAGGGTCTCTGAAACATATGGAGACCGCGATTTAAGTGCATGGCACTCTTCTTAGGCTTCTGAAGTGTGCTATGGGTAAGACTGATCCGTGGCCCACCAAACACTCCACGTTTGCTGAAAAGGCTTCAAACGACAGGAGGGAGATATGAATCAGGACAGACACTCGACAAGTTTGAGTCCATAGAAACATGAAAATTGTTGGAACTGACAGTGCTGAAACATAAAGGATACGGCCTTTCTGTTAGTCTTCTCAGAGACACATTTTCAAAAACGTTCTATAGCAAACTCCACTAACACCTTGTGTCCTGTTTGCAGATCTCTGAGGGCCTAAGGGAGTTGTAGAAGTTGGCATCCCAAATCCCTACTTCTTTCTCTGTACAAGCAATAGGAAGCTCTCCTTCAGCTTCCACAAGGTACAACCTTGGAGAACGCTTCCATCCTCGAAGAAGTAAAGGTTGGTGAAAGGCGTTTGCTCAGCCTTGTGGTGTCTCAGAGCTATGGACATGCAGCATAGTCATTTGTGTCCTCGCTTGTATTTGAAACCACTTCTAGGCTCAGAAAGTGAGACGGTAGTTGGGAGATGAGGTCCGCACATTCGTTTCTCAGTGTCAAGCACAGTGGGTGTCTTCCTTGCTGTTCACTCACAATTTCCCAACTGCCTAATCTTTGAAGGAGAAGAGGGTACCTGAAGGATGGTTCCACAAAAGCTGTTTCCTGTCTTAGAGGTATACTAGGAAAGCAGAATACCTTCATCAAAGGTTCATCCTATGTGACATTGCATTCACAGCTTTCTTTCCCCAAAGATTGGTCTGGGGCTCCTTCCTCAGGCGTGGGTACACAGGTTGACATGCTTGTGTCATCCCAAAAGGAAACGTGGCTTGAAAGCACATTCTCTGCTGTGTTCTTGCTGAGTGCTCTTTCAGCTTGCGGGTCTTAAGTTTGGCCTTATCACCTACTTGTATCATGCCCCTCTCGTCTTGCATCAAGAACTTTGTCAGAAGATGCTTGAGGCACGGCCTTGTTTCTCATATTTCTGAACGCCCATCTCTCTTTAGGACTGCCATGCATTTATCTGACACGTCCTCTGTCTCCATGATATGTGCTCTAGATTGCAAGCACAATCTGAACCAACACATTTCACAGAGTGCCTAGCATTTGCCTTACGCTTTAGCATACACTTTGGAAAGGGAGTTTATTTTCTGTTTCTGTTTCCTGGCCGTCCTGTGTCTGACAGCACTTCTTGCTCAGTGTCACCCACTTTGGGGGTGATCCCATCGATCAGTGAAGGTGGTTCAAGTTCTGTGTTCTCCCTTAGAATCAAGGCTATCACACATCACAGTACAATGCATTCCACTCAGAAAGGCAGAATGCCGTTACATCTAGAGCACTTTCCTCTCGGTGCTCATTCTCCATGTCAAGGCCTTCCCACCAAATGGATTCATGCAGTAACATGTGGGATATGTGATTCTGTGGGTCTCTTCCTTGGAACACATCTAGGTTAGAGAAAGAAGTTCTTAGTCCGAAAATCTTACTCCCCGAGTTGGAATAGGCAGTTCACTAAAGCTTCCACAAAGCCGTTTGAGGAGGCTATTTCCCTGCATCAAGGGGTTCCTTGAAAGGTGCATTCTACTCACAGTTGTCTATCAGGATTTCGTGTATTGCCGTTTCCATATATTTTTACCCATGGCCGGAAAGGCCCCTATGGGCCACAGAGCACACATTTACTGTATGACATTTTCTCTGCAGTGTGCTGTGACTGTAGAATGGGCTTTGTTTAGGGAATGTCCTTCCCCTTCAGACATGCACACATTAGTTGAAATGGCCTTTCACTTCAGGAAAGAAGATAGAAAAGACGGTCTCTAGGCCATTTGGAGACTGTGTATTATGTGCATGGCACTTTTCTTAAGGCTACTTTCTGAGAGCCATAACCGTGGCCGAACAAACTCTCCACTTTTGCTGAAAAGGGTTCAAATGACAGGAGGGAACTATGCCTCAGGACAGACACTCGACACGTTTGAGCCTGTAGAAACAGTAAAACAGTTTGAAGGGACTGTGCTGAAACATAAAGGACACGGCACATCTGTTAGTCTTCTCAAAGACATTTCCAAAAACGTCGTACAGCAAACTCCACTAAAACCTTGTTTCCTGTTTGCAGAACTCTGAGGGCCTAAGGGGGTTGTGGAATTGGGCAGCCCAAACCTCTACTTCTTTCTCTGTTCAAGCAGTAGGAAGCTCTCCTTCAGTGTCCACAAGGTACAAACTTGTAGAACGCTTCCATCCTCGAAGAAGTAGATGTCTCTGAAAGGCGTTTGCTCAGCCCTGTGGTGTCTCAGAGCTAAGGAACCACAGCACAGTCATTCATCTCCTCCCTTCTATTTCAAACCACTTCTAGGCTCAGGAAATGAGAAGGTAGTTGAGAGATGCGGCCCACACACTCATTTGTCAGTGTAAAGTACAGGGGGTGTCTTCCTTGCTGTTCACTCACAATTTCCCAACTCTTTCATTCTTTGAGCAAGAAGTGGATACCTGAAGGACGGTTTCACAATACCTATTTCCTGTCTGAGAGTTATACTCGGAAAGCACTGTACCTTCATCAAACGTTCATGCAATGTGGCATTGCATTCACAGCTTTCTTTCCCCAAAGATTGGTTTGGGCTCCTTCCTCAGGCATGGACACGCATGTTGAAACGCTTATCTCTTCCCATAAGGGAGCATGGCTTGAAAGCACAGCCTCTGCTGTGTTCTTGCTGAGTGCTCTTTCAGCTTGAGAGTCTTAAGTTTTGCCCCCCTAATCTACCTTGTGTCATGCCCCTCTCGTTTTGCTTCAAAACGTTAGTCAGAAGACGCATGAGGCATGGACTTTTTTCTCAGAGTTCTGAATGCACATTTCCCTTTAGGACTGTCACACGTTTATCTGAAAGACCCTCTGTCTCCATGATATGTGCTCTAGATTGCAAGCACAATCTGAACCAACAGATTTCGCAGAGTGCCTAGCATGTGCCTTATGCTTTAGCATACACTCTGGAAAGGAAGTTTATTTTCGGTTTCTGTTTCCCACCATCCTGTGTCTGATGGCACTTCTTTCTCAGTCCCACCCACTTTGGGGATATGATCCCATCAGTCAATGAAGGTGGTTCAAGTTCTGTGTTCTCTCTTAGAATCAAGGGTATCACACATCACAATACAATGCTTTCCCCTCAGAACGGCAGAATGCCAATACATCTAGAGCACTTTGCTCTCGTTGCTCCCTCTCAGTGTCAAGGCTTTCCCTCCAAACTGATACGTGCAGTAATATGTGGGATGTGAGATTCTGTAGGTCTCTTCCATGGAACACTTCCAGGCTAGAGAAAGATCTTAGTCCAAAAATCTTATTCCCAGAGTTGCTGTGCGACAGTTCACTAAGGCTTCCACAAAGCCGTTTGAGGAGGCTGTTTCCCTGCATCAAGGGGTTCCTTGAAAGGTGCATTCAACTCAGGGTTACCTCTCAGGGTTTCGTGTATTGCCGTTTCCATATATTTTCCCCCATGGCCAGAAGGCTCCTATGGCCCAGACAGCACAAAATTATTGTATACCTTTTTCACTGCAATGCTCTGTGACTCTAGAATGGGCTTTGTTTAGGGAATATCCTTCTCCTTCAGGCATGCACTCATTAGTTGAAATGGCTTTCAACTTCGGGGAAGAAGATAGAAAAAGACGGTTTCTGGACTGTTTGGAGACTGTTTATTAAGGGCATGGCACTGTTCTTAGGCTTCTGAAGGGTAGTTTCTGAGAGCCAGGTCCATGGCCGAACAAACTCTCCACTTTTGGTGAAAAGGCTTCAAATGACAGGAGGGAATTTTACATTTGGACGGACACTCAACCAGTTTGAGCCTGTAAAAACATTAACACTGTTGGAACTAACCATGCTGAAACATAAAGGACATGGCCCTTTTGTTAGTCTTCTCAAAGACACATTTTCAAAACTTTTTACAGCACACTATACGAACACCTTGTGTCCTGTATATAGAGCTCTGAGGATCTAAGGGAGTTATGGAAGTTGGCAGCCCAAACCCCTACTTCTTTCTCTGTGCAAGCAATAGGAAGCTCTCTTTCAGGTTCCGGAAAGTACAACCTTGGAAATCCCTTCCAACTTTGAAGGGGAAGAGGTCTCTGAATAGCATTTGTTCAGCTTTGTGGTGTCTCAGTGCTATGGGCACACAGCCCAGACCTTCGTCTCTGCGCTTATTTTTGAAACCACTTTTAGGCCCATGAAAGGAGATGGTAGTTGAGAGATGTGGCCCACACATTCGTTTCTCAGAGTGAAGTAGAAGGGGAGTCTACCTTGCTGATCACTCACAATTTCCCAGCTACTCATTCTTTGAATGAGAAGTGGGTAGCTGAAGGACAGTTCCACAAAAGCTGTTTCCTTTCTGAGAGGGATACTAGGAAAGTGGTGTACCTTCAACAAAAGTTTATGCAACGTAGCATTGCCTTACAGCCCCCTTATCCCCAGGATCGGTCCGTGGCTCCTTTGTCAGGTGTGGGCACTCACGTTGAAAACTCTTGTGTCTTACAAATAGCAAACGTGGCTTGAAAGCATGTTCTCTGCCATGTTCTTGCTGAGTGCTCTTTCAGCCACGGGTCTTAAGTTTGGCTCCCTCTCCTCCCTGTCGTCATGCCCTCTCATCTTGCATGAAGACGTTAGTCACAAGACGCATGGTGCACGGCCTTTTTTCTCAGAGTTCTGAACACTGATCTCTCTTGAGACGACCACACGTTTATCTGAAACGTCCTCTTTCTCCATGACATATGCTCCAGGTTGCAAGGTACAATCTGAACCAACAGATTTTTCTGAGTGCCTAGCATTTGCCCTTACGCTTTAGCATACACCTTGGAAAGAGAGTTTATTTTCCGTTTCTGTGTCCCGTCATCCTGTGCCTGGCGGCACTTCTTTCTCAGTGCCACCCACTTCGTGGATGTGATCCCATCGATCAGTGAAGGTGGTTCAAGTTTTGTGTTCTCTCTCAGAATCAAGGGTATCACACATCACAGTATAATGCATTCCACTCAGAACTGCAGAATGCCATTACATCTAGAGTACTTTGCGCTCGGTGCTCTTTCTCAGTGTCAAGGCTATCTCACCAAACTGGTATGTGCAGGAACAGGAGGGATGTGTGATTCTGTAGGTCTCTTCCGCAGAACACTTCCAGGTTAGAGAAAGAAGATCTTAGTCCAAAAATCTTATTCCCAGGGTTGGTATGGGGTAGTTCAGTAGGGCTTCCACACAGCTGTATGAGGAGGCTGTTACCCTGCATCAAGTGGTTCCTTCAAAAGTGCATTCGACTCAGAGTTGCCTATCAGGGTTTCGTGTATTGCCGTTTCCATATATTTTACCCATGGCTGGAAAGGCCCCTAGGGCCCAGAGAGCACCCAGTTATTGTATGACATTTTCTCTGCAGTGTGGTGTGACTGCAGAACGGGTTTGTTTAGGGAATGTCCTCCTTCAGGCATGCACACATTAGTTGAAATGGCTTTTCACTTTAGGAAAGTAGATAGAAAAAGACGGTCTCTGGACTGTTTGGAGAGTGTGTATTAAGTGCATGGCACTGTTCTTAGGATTCTGAATAGTACTTTCTAGAGCCAGATTTGGGGACGACCAGACTCTGCACTTTTGCTGAAAAGGCTTCAAAGGTGGAAGTATGCGTCAGGATGGACACCCGGCAAGATTGAGCCTGTAGGAACATTACAACTGTTGGAACTGACCGCGCTGAAAAATAAGGGACACGGCCCTTCTGTTAGTCTTCCCAAAGACACATTTTCAAAATGTTTTACAGCACACTCCACTAACACCTTGTGTCTGTATATAGAGCTCTGAGGACCTAAGGATGTTGTGGTCGTTGGGAGCCCAAACCCCTACTTCTTGCTCTGTGCAAGCAATAGGAAGCTTTCCTTCAGGTTCCGGAAGGTACAACCTTGGAAAACCCTTCCAACTTTGAAGGAGTGGAGGTCACTGAATAGCATTTGCTCAGCCTTGTGGTGTCTCAGTGCTATGGGCACAGGGCACAGACCTTCATTTCCATGCTTGTATTTGAAACCGCTTCTAGGCAGAGGAAGAGAAGGTAGTTGAGAGATGCGGCCCACACCTTTGTTTCTCAGAGTGAAGTAGAAGAGGAGTCTACTTGCTAATCACCCACAACTTCCCAGGTATTTGTTCTTTGAATGAGAAGTCGGTAACTGAAGGACGGTACCACAAAGGCTGTTTTCTTTCTGAGAGGGATACTAGGAAAGCGCTGTACCTTCATCAAACGTTTATGCAATGTGGCATTGCCTTACAGCCCCCTTCTCCCCAGGATCGGTCCGTGGCTCCTTTGTCAAGCATGGGCACTCATGTTGAAAACGCTTGTGTCCTCTGAATAGCAAACGTGGCTTGAAAGCAGGTTCTCTGCCGTGTTCTTGCTGAGTGCTCTTTCAGCCTCAGATCTTAAGTTTGGCTCCCTCACCTCCCTTGCTCCATGCACTCTGGTCTTGCATGAAGACGTTAGTCACAAGACGCATGGTGCGCGGCCTTGTTTCTCAGAGTTCTGAACTTTGATCTCTCTTGAGACGACCACACTTTTATATGAAACGTCCTCTTTCTCCCTGACATGTGCTCTAGGTTGCAAGGTACAATGTGAACCCACAGATTTCTCTGAGTGCCATACACTTTGGAAAGGGAGTTTATTTTCCGTTTCTGTGTCCTGCCATCCTGTGCCTGATGGCACTTCTTTCTCAGAGTCACCCACTTCGGAGATGTGATCCCATTGATCAGTGAAGGTGGTTCAAGTTTTGTGTTCTCTCTCAGAATCAAGGGTATCACACATCACAGTATAATGCATTCCACTCAGAAATGCAGAATGCCGTTACATCTAGAGCACTTTGCTCTCGGTGCTCTTTCTCAGTGTCAAGGCTTTCTCACCAAACTGGTACGTGCAGGAACAGGAGGGATGTGTGATTCTGTAGGTCTCTTTCATGGAACACTTCCAGGTTAGAGAAACTAGATCTTAGTTCAAAAATCTTATTCCCAGAGTTGGTATGGGGCAGTTCAGTAAGCCTTCCACAAAGCCGTATGAGGAGGCTGTTACCCTGAATCAAGTGGTTCCTTGAAAAGGGCATTCTACTTAGAGTTGCCTATCAGGGTTTCATGTATTGCCGTTTCCATATATTTTTGCCCATGCTGGAAAGGCCCCCAGGGCCCAGAAAGTGCACAGTCATTGCACAACATTTTCTCTGCAGTGTACTGTCACTCTAGAACGGACTTCATTTAGGGAATGTCCTTCAGGCTTGCACACATCAGTTGAAATGGATTTTCACTTCAGGAAAGAAGATAGAGCAAAGACTGTCTCTGGACCATTTGGAGACTGTGAATTATGTGCATGGCACAGTTCTTAGGCTTCTGAAGCATACTTTGCAGAGCCAGATCCGTGGCTGGCCAAACTTTCTACATTTTCTGAAAAAGCTTCAAATGACAGGAAGGAAGTATGCATCAGGATGGACTCACGACAAGTTTGAGTCTGTAGAAACATTGAAACTGTTTTAACTGACAGTGCTGAAACATAAATGATATGGCCCTCCTGTTAGTCTTCTCAAAGACACGTTTTCAAAAACTTTCTTCAGCACACTCCACTAATACCTTGTGTCCTGTTGGCAGAACTCTGAGGACCCAAGAGGGTTGTGGAAATTGGCAGCCCAAAGCCCTACTTCTTTCTCTGTGTAAGCAATAGGAAGCTCTCCTTTATCTTTCACAAGGTACATGACTTGGAAAAAGCTTCGATCTTCGAAGAAGTAGAAGTCGCTGAAAGGAGTTTGCTCAGAGTTGTGGTGTCTCAGATCTATGGGCACACTGCACAGTGCTTTGTCTCTGTGCATGTTTTTGAAACGACTTCTTTGCTTGAAACAAGACAGTAGTTGAGAGATTCGGCCCGCACATTCATTTCTCAGAGTCAAATAGATGCGGCGTCTTCCTCGTTGTTCACTAACACTTTCTCATCTTCTTCATTCTTTGAGGGAAAGGGGATAGTAGAAGGATGGTTCAACAAAAGTTATTTTATTTCTGAAAGTTATATGAGGAAACCATTGTACTATCATCACACATATGTGGAATGTGGCAGTAGATGCACAGCCTTCTTCTTTCCAAGATCAGTCCATGGATCTTTCCTCAGGTATGAGCACACACTTTGAAAACGTTTGTGTCCTCACAAAGGCAAATGTGGCTTGAATCAGGTTTTCGGCTGTGTTTTTTCAGAGTGCCTTCTAATCGTGCTCCCTCACCTACTTTGCAAAGTGCCCCTATCCTCCTACATCCAGACGTTAGTCAGAAGATGCTTTGTGCACTGCCTTGTTTCTCAGCATTCTGTACGCAGAGCTATCTTTTGGACTGTCTCCACAAATATATTGGAAAACACTTCTAGGCTCGGAAAAGGAGATGGTAGTTGAAAGGTGCAGCCCTGCACACTTGTTTCTCAGAGTCAATGAGAGGGGGCGTCTTCCCTGCGCTTTCACTAACAATTTCCCAACTGCTTCATTCTTCGAGGGACAAGTAGGCAGCTGAAGGATGGATCCTCAGAATCTGTTTTCTTTCTGAGAGTTATACCATTGTGCCGACATCACACGTTCATGGAAAGTGGCAGCGATGCACAGCCTGTTTCTCTCTAAGATCAGTCCATGGCTCCTTTTGCAAGCATGGGCACACACTTTGAAAACGCTTGTGTCTTTGGTAAAGCAAACGTTGCTTGAAAGCAGGTTCTCAGTCATATTCTTTCAGAGTGCTGCCTAATCATGATCCCTCATGTACCTTGTGAAATGCCCTTATTGGCCTACATCCAGATGTTAGTCAGAAATTGCTTTGTGCACTGCCTTGTTTCTCAGAGTTCCGTATACGGAGCTTTTCTTTGGACTGACACACGTTTAGCTGAAACACCCGCTGTCACCATGACATAGGCTCCTGGTTGTAAGTTACATTCTGAACCAACGGGTTTTTCTGAGTGCGTAGCACTTGCCTTACACTTTAGCATACACTCTGGAAAGGGAGTTTAGTTTCCGTTTCTGATTCCCCGACATCATGTTTCTTATGGCCCCTTCTTTCTGATTTCGCAACCACTTTGGGGATGTGTTTCCATCGTCCAGTGAAGGAGGTTCAAGTTCTGTGTTCTGTCTCAGAATTAAGGTTATCACCAATCACAGTAGAATGCCTTCTACTCAGAGCGGCAGGATGAGGGTCACAGACAAAACACTTTCCTTTCAGTGCTCGTTCTAGAGTCAAGGCTTTCGCACCAAACAGGCTTGTGCAGAAACATACAGGATGTGTGACTCTGCTCGTCTCTTCATTGGAACATTTCCAAGTTCGTGAAAGAATATCTTTGTCGAAAAAGTCTTGTGTCTCAGAGTTGAGCATGGGGCAGTTCCCTAATGCTTCCACACAGGCATTTGAGGAGGCTATTTCCCTACATCCAGATGTTCTTTGAAAAGTGCGTTCTAGTTAGAGTTTACTGATCAGGGTTATGTGCATAGGAGTTTCCTTGCATTATTGCACATGGTCTCAAATGCCCCTCTAGCCCAAGGAGCACACATTTATTGAATGACATTTTCTCTGCAGTGTGCGGGGACAATAGGAAAGGCTTCATTTAGTGACTGTCCTTCAGGTGTGCACACATTAGTTGAAATGGCTGATCACTTCAGGAAAGAAGATAGTACAAAGATGGTCTCTGGGTAGTTTTGAACTGTGAATTAAGTTCATGGTCCTGTTCTGAGGCTAATAACACGTACACTGGGAAAGCATGATCTGTGGCCATCCAAACATTGTAAATCTGTTGAAAATGCTTCAAACGTTAGGAAGGAAGTTTGCCTAAGGACGGACTTTTGACAAGTTTGAAACTGTAGAAAATGGAAACTGTTGGTACTGACAATGGTGAAACATAACTTTTACGGCCCTTCCTTTAGCCTTCTCAAACACACATTTTCAAAACGGTCCTACACCACTCTCCACTCACACCTTGTGTCCTGTAGGCAGACCATTGAGTTCACAATGTGTTTGTTGAAGGTGGCGGCCTAAACACCTTCTTCTTTCTCTGTACATGCAAGAGGAAGCTCTCCTTCAGGTCTTACAAGGTACACACCTTGGAAAGCTCTTCCATCTTCAAGTATGTCGAGATCACTGAAAGGTGTTTTCTCTTCCATGTGGTGTTTTAGAGCTCTGCTCACACATCACAGTCCTTTGTCTCCGTGCACATATTGGAATATACTTATAGGCTTAGGAAAGGAGACAGTAGTTGAAAGGTGCAGCCCCACACACTCGTTTCTCAGAGTCAAAGAGAGGGGGCATCTTCCTTGCGCTTTCACTAACAATTTCCCAACTGCTTCATTCTGTGAGGGACCAGGGGGTAGGTGAAGGACAGTTAAACAGAAGCTGTTTCCTTTCTGAGAGTTATATGAGGGAACAATTGTACCGTCATCACACGCTCATGGAAAGTGGCATTCAACGCACAGCCTTTTTCTCTCCAAGATCAGTCCGTGGCTCCTTCCTCAGGCATGGGCACACATTTTGATAATGCTTGTGTCTTCCCAATAGCAAACGTTGCTTAAAAGTAGGTTCTCGGCTGTGTTCTTTCAGAGTGTTATCTGGATGTGTTTCCTCACCTACCTTGCGACCTTACACTTTGAACTTGATCCTCCTGGACTGGAGGATGGAAGCACATCCCCAAAGAGGTTGTTGACTCAGAAGGAAGTGCCATGAGAAGCATGACATCGGGGAAACAGAAACAGAAACTAAAAGCCCTTTCCAGATTGTTTGCTAAATCATAAGCCTAATACTATGCACTCAGAGAAACCTGTTCATTCAGAATGTAACTTCCAACCAAGAGCATATGTCATGGTGACAGAGGAGGTTTCAGATAAACGTGTGGCAGTCCCAAAGAAACCTCTGCGTATGGAACTCTGGGAAATGAGGCAGTGCACAATGTCTTCTGACTAACATCTTGATGTGGCAAGGTAGGTGAGGGAGCATGTTTAGACAGCACTATGAAAGAACAGGGCTGCAAACCTGCTTTCAAAGTTTGCTTTTGGGAAGACACAAGCATTTTCAACGTGTGTGTCCCTGCTTGAGGAAGGAGCTATGGACTGATCTTGGAGGGAAAAGGCTGTGCATCGAATGCCACTTTCCACAAATGTGTGATGAAAGACAACAGTTTCCTCATATAACTCTCAGAAAGAAAACAGCTTTTGTGGAAACATCCTTCAGCTATCCACTTGTCCCTCGACGAATGAAGCAGTTGGGAAATTGTTAGTGAAAGCGCAAGGAAGACATCCCTTTGTTTTACTCTGAGAAACAATTGTGCAGGGCCAATCCTTTCTAGTACTGTCTCCTTTCCTGAGCTTAACGTGTATTCCAGTATATGCATGGAGACAAAGGACTGTGCTGTGTGAGCATAGCTCTAAGACACCACACGGAGGAGCAAATGACTTTCAGAGATCTTGATGTCCTTGAAGATGGAAGCGTTTTGCAAGGTGTGTACCTTGTAAGAACTGAAGGAGAGCTTCTTTTTGCTTGCACAGAGAAAGAAGGAGGTGTTTCGGCTTCCCACTTCAACGAGCACCTTTTGATCTCACTGTTCTGCTGACAGAACACACAGTGTGAGTGGAGAATGCTGTAGGATGGTTTTGAAAATGTGTGAGAAGACTAAAAGAAGGGCTGTATACGTTATGTTTCCACACTCTCTGTTCCAACAGATTCCATGTTTCTACAGTTTCAAACTTGTCAGGAGTCCATCCTTATTCAAACTTCCTTCCTGACATTTGAGACGTAGGCAGCTAGGACGGCCTTCATGGCTTGGAAGGTCTCATGACCTTCCTGACATGAGCTGTAGGCAGCTTGGACGGCCACAGATTGTGCTTTCCTAGTGTACGTGTTAGTAACCTAAGATGAGTCCCATGCACTTAATACAAAGTTTTTAAATTGTCCAGGGACCGTCTTTGCACTGTCCTCTTTCCTTAAGTGATAAATAATTTGAACTAACGTGTGCATGCCTGAAGGACATTCACTAAACAAACTCCTTCTATTGTCACGGCATACTGCAGAGAAAATGTCATTCAATGACTGTATGCTCTCTGGACTCTATGGGCATTTTCAGCCATATGCAAAAATGCAAGGAAACTCCTATACTCCTAACCCTGATCAGGCAACTTTGAGTAGAATGCACCTTTAAGTCAAGATCTGGATGCTGGGAAACAGCCTCCTCAAACGTGTGTGGGGGAGCTATAGGGAACTTTTCTAGGCTCAGCTCTTAGACACAAAACATTTTCAATGAAGATCTTCTTTCTCAAACCTCTAAGTGTTCCAATGAAGAGACGTGCTGAGTCACACATCCCATATGTTTCTGCACGTACCTTTTTGGTGCAAAAGCCTTGACTCTGAGAAAGAGCACTGAGAGGTAGTGCTATATACGTGACCCTCATCCTGCCACTCTGAGTAGAAGGCATTCTACGGTGATGGGTGATACCCTTGATTCTGAGACAGAACACAGAACTTGAACCTCCTTCACTGGACGATGGAAGCACATCCGCAAAGTGGTTGCGGACTCAGAAGGACGTGCCATAAGAACCAGGACGGCGGGGAAACAGAAACAGAAGCTAGACTCTCTTTCCAACATGTATGCTAAAGCATAAGGGAATAGCTATGCACTCAGAGACCCCTGTTGACCAAAGAGGACAACCGGATGTCCAAGGAACCCATGAAATGATGGTGAACATCACTCATCATCAGGGAAATACAAATCAAAAGTACAAGAGTACAACACCTCTCTCCACTCAGAACGGTATATATTAAGAACACAGGAAACAACAGGTGTTGGTGAGGATTTGGAGAATGGGGAACCCACTTACACTGCTGGTGGGAGGCCACCTGGGCAGGCACACTGGAAAACAGACTGGAAATTTCTCAAACGGTTAAAAGCAAAGCCACCCTAAGCTTCAGCATGTGCACCTTAGGTGCTTACCCAATGCTTACAAAAATAGAGACTCAAGGGGGGAATAACCTTAATAAGCCCCAATAAGGTCGGAAAACCTTATTTCCCAGTGTTGAGCATAGGCAGTTTCCTAACCCTCCCACACGACCATTTGAGGAGGCATTTTCCCTGCATCAAGAGGTTCCTTGAAAGGTGAATATGACTCAGAG
>RCUC01088905.1:0-11883 GCA_003697995.1 Taxidea taxus jeffersonii
TTTCAGTGCATTGGTCTTGAGCAGCTTACAGCAGGAAGTGAGCAGACATCAGGAAAAGAGAAAGTAACTCTATCTTTTCTGATTCAGAACCACTCCCCTACCCCAAGTAGTTCCCACTCAAGCACACTGAAATCTCTGAAACTCTGGCTTATAGAGGCTTAAACCTCTTTACTCTGGAAGCAAAATCTTAGAGATAAAAGCTTTAAAATGCAAATGAACTGAAATAACCAATTTGTTTCTTTTTTTTTTTCTTAAAGATTTTATTTCTTTGAGAGAGACAGAGATCATAAGCAGGAGGAAAGGTAGAAGGAAGAGCAGAATCCCCATTGAGTCAGATGCAGGACTTGATTCCAGAACCTTGGGATCATGACCTGAGCAGCCATTTAACTGACTAGCCACCCAGTCAGCCAGCTGTTTCTATTTCAATATACAGAAGAGGGATGAGAAAGCCAAAATACATCTGGAACTTTGTCTCAACTGTGATTTATCTCTCTACAATGGGCTGATTAAAAAAAAATCAGACTTATTGAGGTACAATTTACATACAACAATATTCTCAGTAGGTCTGATTTTGATGAGGAGCGAGACAACGCTTTTTTAACCATTCTCCTGGACACTGCAAAGGCCATTCAGACTGCAGTGCAAATTATTTATGAAATATAGCTACCCAGACCACAGCTATACTGGAATGGAAACAGTTATCACATGAACGGCCCAGGTGGAATCCTGAGATCAACCAATTCCATTGTATTTCTGTCATCTTGATACTGCAGAAAATATAGGCTTTTGAGCCTCCCAATGCCAATGCTGTTTGCTCTGGGCCTCTTGACACCCCCTACAAAACATCTCTTCCAACTGCTGCCTCCATTCCATTTTAAACCACTCCCATACCTTTAATGTTGATGCTAATCATTAATGGAGCAGTAATGGGCACATTCTGGCTACTCACCGGTCTAGAGAATAGCTTTGACATGTGTCTAATATTACAAGAATGCATCTGTCCTCCCCACAATTCCTCTCTTTCCACATACTTTACGATGTCATTCCTTGATAGAGTATAAACTCCATAAAGCCACAGGTTTTTTGTTTTATTTACTAATGGACCAAATAACCAGAACAGTACCTCTTATATAGTAGGTAGTCAGTAAATATTAATAAAATGAATAAAGCCTTTGACCATCCTTCAACAAATTATATGGTTATGTGGTAATATAACAACTAATGATTAAAAAAGTCTTTCCCTCTTTGAGTTTATATTCTGATACGTACGGGGATGTTGGAAAAGACAAAACAAACAGATGAACAAAAATTCCAGATAATAGGAATAGAAACAAATATAACTTCAGACTGCCATTATACTAAGAGGAAAACCAATGAAGCTAAGAAAATAGAGTGATTGGTGGAAGGTGTTTGGTTACTTGAGATAGGGTGGTCAGGACAGTCCTCTTTGGGAAGGCAAATCTGGGTAGGATATTGAGTGATGTGAAGATGTCGGATATCAAAAGATTTGGGAGTAGGCAGGAGTAACAAAGTATCGAGGTTCTAAGATAGGAGCATGCTTTGTGAATTTGAGAGAGAAAATGGTTGGAGATAATGCCAGGGAGTTAAGCAACAGCTATACTGTACAAGTCTTATAGGTTGTGCTAAGGAACTGGGGTTTTATTTTAAATGTAATGTAAAGCCACAGGAGAGTTTGGAATGGGAAGGTCACATGATCTCATTTACAGGATGAAAGATCACTGATTAAAATGCTCCTTGGTGAAGAGACCAGCTAGGAGGCTCTTGCACATCACGTGAGGGGTGATGGTGGATTGAACTAGTGTGCGGTGCAGTGGAACTCAGTTTCTGGATATATTATTAAGGTAGAGTTTTGAAGGTGGATTCAGTGTGGGTAAGGGCAAGAAGAATTAAGGTTCCTTGACTGAACTAAGTGGGGAGATCTATTTTACTGTGTTTCCTCAGGAGAGTGAGTGAGCTGATACATTTTGGGAAAATATTTTAACTCCCTGAACACTCAAAAGAAAATGATCATTTAAAAAACTAGTGCACATTTTTAAAAATAATTTTTAAATTATTTAAAACATTTTTAAAATAATATTTTAAAAAATGTTAAATGAGAAAGTGAAAAAAACAGTACAGTGGGCAACTAGATACCCATTGCTTATATCCACTCACCAATTGTTAATATTTTGCAACACTTGATTTTTTCCCTCTCCATGTGTATGCTAACACACACAATTTTCCTTCTAAAGCTTTTGGAAGTATGTTGTGGATATAATGTGACTGTACTTCTTATATTTCAGCACGCATTTACTGAAAACAAAGAAATTCTCCTACATAAGCATAATACCAGAGAAATTTGACATTAGTTCAATGCTGGTAAAATGCAGGCCATAATGAAATTTTTCTCAGTTGTTCAAATAATGTTCCTTTTTTCACTTATCCTTGAGTCAATCAATGATCATTCACTGCCTGAAATTATGTATCTTCAGTCTCCTTGAATCTGGAGAAGGGGGTTTGCAATTTCTTTTTTTCTTTTTCTTTTTCCTTTCTTTCTTCTTCTTCTTTTTTTTTTTTGTAAAAGCTTAGATAACAAATATTCTAGGCTTTGCAGGCCACATATAGTCTTTGTTGTAACTGTTCAGCTCTGCTATTACCATGCAAAAGGAGCCATAGACAATATGTAAACTATGAGTGTGGTTATGTGTCAATAAAACTTTATTTATGGACTATGAAATTTGAATTTCATATAAATTTCATGACTCACAAAATATTCTTTGTTTTATGATTTTCCCCTAAATTTAAAAATATAACCATGTTTGGCTGTGGGCTACAAAAACAAGCAGCAGACTGGATTTGTACCATGGCCTCTAGTTTGCCATTCCCTGATCTAGTACAATCCTCTCAGCTTTTTATTGTTTTTAAGGGCATTGACATTTTTGAAAAGTCCAGTCATGTTGAGTGCCAAAATCAGATTCATCATTACTAAATACAGGGTCATCATCTTTGGCAAAGATATACAGCAGCGGTGGTATGTCGTTCTCACCCATGTATCACATGTTAAAGTATAAATAAGATATCAGTTTATCCTATTATTGGTAATATTGTTTTCCCTTCTTTATTTCAGTTTTGTAAGGTAAAATAGAACATTCTTATTGATCTGGCCATGTCCATATTGAGAGTGCTTATAAACACTGAAATTCTATAATGTGAAAGAAACCCAAAAGTACCCAATGGAAAAACAACTTTGTATACTATTGATGGGCATGTTACTAAGAGATAAACAATTTACAAATGAATGAAGATTTTTTTTATCATTCTTATTTTTACTTTATTAAAAGTTTAAAAAAATTGTTATGTACAGAAAATTGGGCCAATCATATTTCTCTATTCATGGCATGCTATTATCTTCTATCCCTGCAAGTCCCCTCATTTTATCTCTTCTTTTTGTTTCATTCTTCCTCTCCCTCCCAAGCAGAAATCCACTCTATTGCAGTTGAAGATACATGTATCTGAAAAATATAGAATGCTATTTTGTATTTGCATGTTATAACTTTATATAAGCAACAGAGAATTATTATCTCGTTCTTTTTCTGACTTCATCATCCCTCACCATGTTAAGATTTATCCACAATTGTTATTTGTGTTGTTTTGCTCTGAGCATAATATTCCATAGTCTGCATCTACTGCATCTATTTCTTTTCCTAGCAAAGTGAATTTCTGTTTCTTCCAACTTCCTTTTACCACTCACAATACTATGATGAACATGGTCATACATCACTCCTTTTGTATCTCTGCACGTATTTCTCTGGGTCATGTACTTGCTGGATCATACGGTTTACGTGTCTTGCAGTTCAGTAAGCACTGCCAGTCAACTTTTCATGCGTGTCTGCCAGTGATTCACCAGATTCCTATTTCTCCACATTCTCACACACATTTGGCATTATAGCCTATGTGATTGATATAAAGGGATGCCATCTCTTCATAAAATTATCTTGCTACTGGGTACACTTGGGTTTCTTTTACTTAGTGATGCAAAAGTTCCTTATATCTTATAAACTGATAGTCCATTTTGATACATTTTCTAATGAAATAAAGTGGGAATTAGAGAGAGAAAGGGGGAGGAGGAGAGAAAACAAATATAGCAGAATGTTGACAGCTACTGAATCCACTTGGAGTTTATATGGATTCTATCATGCTATTATTTTTACTCTACTGTAATCTTTTTTAAAGATTTATTTATTTATTTTAGAGAGAGAGTACTCAAATGGGAGGGGGAGCAAAGGGAGAGGGAAAGACAGAATATTCAAGTAGACTCCCCATTGAAGGTGGAGCCCAGCACTGGTTCTCATGGGTCCTGCCCATGAGAACATGACCTGAGCTGAAACCAAGAGTCTGACTCAACAAACTGAGCCACCCAGGTGCTCCTTACTTTCCTATATTCTAGAAAAGGCCTATATTAAAAATCTGGCTACAGTTTTTTTTTCTTTGCATCAATGGAGCTCTCAAATGCTTTTATGCTTATGTTAAAGAAATAGTTATTGATAAACCATAATAAGACAGGTAATAGAGTGGTGAATGAGAAAAAGTTCCTAATTCTTTCTTTTCTATTCCTTTTTTTAATGATTTTTTATTTATTTAAGAGGACAAGAAAGAGTGTGAACACAAGCGAGGGGAGGGAATGAGGAAGAGGGAGAAGCAGACTCTTCACTGAGTCTGGAGCCTGACATGGGGCTAGATCCCAGGACCCTGGGATTATGACCTGAGCTGAAAACAGATGCTTAACTAACTGAACCATGTAGGTACCCCCAAAGTCCCTAATTCTAAGGAAGTGAATCCTAAATCAAGGAAAGAATATGGGCAATAAAAAAATCAATCAATAAATGAAAAAGATAACTTCATATAGTAACACATACTCTGAACTAAATGAAACAGAGTGTATGGTAGTGACTGAGAAGGACTTGATTTACTTGGTGAAATTAGTGGACTAAGTGAATAAAGAATTTCTAGGTTAAAGATAGAGGTGAGGGGCACCTGGGTGGCTCAGTTGGTTAAGTGGCTGCCTTCAGCTCAGGTCATGATCCCAGCATCCTGGGATCAAGTCCCACATCGGGCTCCTTGCTCGGCAGGGAGCCTGCTTCTCCCTCTGCCTCTGCCTGCCACTCTGCCTGTGCTTGCTCTCTCTCTCTCTAACAAATAAATAAATAAAATCTTTAAAAAAAAAGATAGAGGTGAGGCAAACATGATAACCACTACACTACAGAAACGAGACAAATCAAAAGCTTTTGCACAGCAAAGGAAACAGTCAACAAAACCAAAAGACAACTGACAGAGTGGGAAAAGATATTTGCAAATGACATATCAGATAAAGGGCTAGTATCCAAAATATACAAAGAGCTTAGCAAACTCAACACCCAAAGAACAAATAATCCAATCAAGAAATGGGCAGAGGACATGAACAGACATTTCTGCAAAGAAGACATCCAGATGGCCAACAGACACATGAAAAAGTGCTCCACATCACTGGGCATCAGGGAAATACAAATCAAAACCACAATGAGTACCACCTCACACCAGTCAGAATGGCCAAAATGAACAAGTCAGGAAATGACAGATGCTGGCAAGGATGTGGAGAAAGGGGAACCCTCCTACACTGTTGGTGGGAATGCAAGCTGGTGCAACCACTCTGGAAAACAGCATGGAGGTTCCTCAAAAAATTGAAAATAGAGCTACCTTATGACCCAGCAATTGCACTACTGGGTATTTACCCTAAAGATACAAACGTAGTGATCCAAAGGGGCACGTGTACCCGAATGTTTATAGCAGCAATGTCCACAATAGCCAAGTTATGGAAAGAACCTAGATGTCCATCAACAGATGAATGGATAAAGAAGAAGTGGTATATATACACAATGGAATACTATGCAGCCATCAAAAGAAATGAAATCTTACCATTTGCGACAACATGGATGGAACTAGAGCGTTTTATGCTTAGCGAAATAAGTCAACTGGAGAAAGGCAAGTATCACATGATCTCCCTGATATGAGGAAGTGGAGATGCAATGGGGGTGGGAGTTAAGGTGGTAGGAAAAGTCAAAATGAAACAAGATGGGATCGGGAGGGAGACAAACCAAAAGAGACTCTTAATGTCATAAAACAAACTGGGTGGGGTGGGGGGGAGAGGGGTTGGGAGAGGGTGGTGGGGTTACATTATATGTTTAAATAAAGCTTAAATTAAAAAAATTAAAAAAAAAGATAGAGGTGATAGAAAATCATGGACTTTGGAATCAGATCTGGATTCAAATTCTGATCTTTTCACCAGATAGGACTCAGACAGAGTTGCATTTAGATCTTATTTCATTCTGTGGCAAATAATAAATTCTGAACCAATGCTCTTTCTTACTGTTTTATCAGTCACTGAATAGAACAGTAAACTGCCAGCAGGAGGCTGTGAAACAGAAAGAGGGAAGAAAAAAGCAGAGTGGGTGATGAGCAGCACATCAGAAAAAGAAGAGGAAGAGACGCATCTGGATGAAAAGGCCAGATGGAAGAGAAAGGCAGGGAGGAAGAAGAGGACAGAAATGCCCATGTTCAGGGGTGCCTGGGTGGCTCAATCTGTTAAGTGTCTGCCTTTGATTCAGGTCATAATCTCAGGGTCCTGGAATCCAGTCCCGTGTTGGGCTCCCTGCTCAGCAGGGAATCTGCTTCTCCCTCTCCTTCTGTCCCTCACCATGTTCTCTCTCAAATAAATAAATAAATAAATGATAGATATATAGATGGATATCTTTAAAAAAATGCCCAGGTTTGGTGAGGGGATTGGTAGCATTTACCATGGAAAACAGAGTTCTCTTCAATGAAGGCTGATTTAGAATTGGTGTCATCGTTAACATCAGCTGAGTAGCCAGATCCCCTCTTTGGTGGCTGTTTGAATTCATGAGATAATATTAACAGTAGTTGTTTTCCCTAACTTGCTTTTTAAGGAAGTCGACTGACTTTTGATAATGCCAGGATAAAGTGTTAGTGTGACACCTCGAAATGTTCAGGGGTTTAAAAGAAAAAAAAAAGGACAGATCAGGGAGAATAGGTCATTGTTACTGGTGAGCTTGAGAAAAGGGCTAGGGCTGTTACTCAGAGAAGTGTCTGGCAACCTTTCCATTATATACCTTGATTTTAGGAGTTTTTCAAATTTAGTTCCTATAATTCACAAGAGGTTAGAAATTGGCAGCTGCTTTTTAGACCAGATGCAGTTTTCATTAAAAAATACTTTGATTGAAAATGGTCTTTTTAGAGTAGCAAAAGAAGGAGAGGGGCGAAAAAGAATTATACTGACATTATATTGCAGATTTTTTTGAATTAAGAAAGCATTCTAAACCATAACTATGTGAATTAGAAAATAAGTTCATATAGCTCCACAGCTATATGTAGGAACTCACATACAGCAAGGAAGTGAAGAGGGGTTTAGATAGGTCCAGAATTAGTTCATATTGGTGTAGGCATACATAGATAGAGGAAATCAGAAACGAAAAGGGTAAAGAAAAATTAGTGGTGGATATCAGAGCTCAGAGATTTCTGATATTTTTAACTCTTGTCATTGAAAAGGAAAGTAGTTGACTAGAGCTCTGATGGGAAGTTAGAGGAAGAAGTTGTAGAGACTTCAGTCTACACAGAACAGCACCTGACACATAGTAATATGTGTTGAATAAAATGAATGAACATATCACAGGTACCAAAATTAACAGAGCTGACTCTTTCCTAACAGTGAGGTAAAAATATTATTTTGGTCCATTTAGAAACCTTTCTGTTATCCTGCACGCAACATTCACATTTTTCTCTGGCGAAAAAAACTTTCTCTGCCACCGATTCTCTACTCATGTGCTTCTGCTGATCTACCTCTTGCTCCAGGGTGACATCTGACTCAGACTAAAGCAATCAGTATAATGTATATTCCTAGCTTTGTGATTGGCTCAGAGAAAGACACATGCCCCGGATCGTCCAATCTGGACCGACCTAGGGATTTTTGGGGGGAAGATTTATATTCTACCCTCAGGTACTCCTGGGAGTACAGCATGGAAACTCTGCCTAAGCATTAAAAAACACGAATAAGGCCCAGAATTCAAGAGCTTGAATTCATCCTAATGTCATCGTCGACCCCTTGCATTCCCTTGTGCCTGGATTTCGACAAACTTTCCAGTGTTGTGAGCCAATCTATTCTTTGTTTCCTTAAACCAGCTCTTAGCTGTGAGTGATCAGAGGCAGAGGGAATCTTAAAAAATAAGCAGAATGTATGTGTTTTATTTTCTGCTAGGCAGTAACTAAAACATAATATGATAATTCTTCTCTATTTCAGAAGGTCGATGATATGGATTTATTTTTTACTTAAATCTATAATGGTTTGATATTTTCTGTTCTCTAACTTGTTACAATACTGAGTGAAAGCTAGTGATATGAAAGTCCTTTCATGGCCTTTCCATAAACATGGAAAATAAAAATTTCAGCAGATGAATGTTATATTCTTAAAGTAGATGCTATTCTAATTAATGATTCCAATTTAATTTGAGGAACTCAAAGTGGAATGAGTATGGACCTTTAAATAAGTGTATGTATCTACTTATAATAATAATTGTATGATTTGCATTCTACAATGTCCAAAAAATTCAAAGTATCTATCTTATTTTGTCAAAATGCTTGAAGATGGGGCAGTGTCTTATGAATTAACAATTCCCTTATTTGATGACCAACTATTTAGTGGTATGGTCCACAATATAAAAATGAGTGTAAAAAGGAGATTTTTATTAGTTATATAAGTTACAGGAATATTCATGCAATAAAGCTTATATATAGTTTACACCAGTCCAAAATCTTTCATCCAAGAGTATATGAGTGATACAGTTTGGATTTAGAGCAATCTAAAGGAAAATGCTCCCTGTTTGAGCATAGAGGTGAGTAGAAAAATTACTCTCTAAAGATGTTCATGTCTTAATACCCAGAACCTCTGAATAGGTTATTTTACATGGCAAAGGAACTTGGCAGATGTGATTAAGGATAAGGACCTTTGAGATGGAGATGATTATCCTGAATTATCTGGGTGAGCCCAGTTTAATCACATGATTCTTAAAAGTGGAGAACCATTCCTGACTGTGGTCTAAAGAAGAGAGGGAGGGAGAAGATGTGACTTAGAGACTTGTAGTGTTCCTGGCTTTGAAGATAGAGGAGGGTGAGGAGGGGAAGAGTCAAGGAATTTGGGTGGCTTCTAGAGACTGGAAAAGGCAAGGAAATGGATCTGCCCAAGAGCATTTAGAAAGGAATGCTGCCCAGCTGACACCTTGGCTTTAGCCCCATGAGATCTATGTTGGACTTCCAATCTACACAACTGTAAAGCAATAAATTTGTGTCATATTAAGTAATTAAGTTTGTGGTAATTTGTTCCAGTGCAATAGGAAATAATAGAGCCATTAATGCTTTTTGTTAGACCAGAGTTGCACTCAACCATATACTTTACAACCTCACAGTGGCCCAAACTATGTAGTGAAAATGTTTGCTTCTTTATACATACGTGTTTAGATGAGGTCACAGTTCCCCTGCTGATACATTTCTATAAAATCCAAACAAAAAGAACATAAAAATAAGAAGTAGCATACACCTAAAATCACAATCTGGTTTTAATTGACCAACTTGCCTGAGTTTTCAGGAGTCTCAGAGCAGTCTGAGTCCATGTTTCTTTTTGTAATTGGCTGGTGTTTTACCTGTAGCCTAAAGAATTAGTGGTAGAACCCATGGTGTGGAGTTTAAGGACAAGAAATAGCTCCTTAAAAATGCAACTGGGAAACATTCATTACCAGAGATCACACTGGTTAGATACCAGAATGAGTAAATTAGATTTTCCCAAGAAATAGATTGCATCAGTATGTTTTGATAGCAATGGGAATTGAGGAGATAATAGAATCTCAGAATATTAAAGGATCTCAGAATTCACTGAGACCAGTGATTTTCAAACCTGGCCATGAACAACTTTGGGGAGCTTTTTAAAAATAAAGGTTTCCCAGTTTCAAGTCAGGTATATCAAATCAGGTTTTTGGTGGTGTTCTAGTTCTAGTTCAAATTTTTTAAAGATTTCCCCATGTGATTCTGGTATGAATGACAAGTATTTTGGATCCACTAAGTTCAATTGCCCACTCAAAGCATTAATTCCCCTCATGGTACTGTATCAAATAATCAGCAAACTCTTGGTCAGAATTCATTAATCTGCTGATTTACAAGTCCAGTGATTTTTAGGTATAGAAGGAATTTAGAATCAAGTGAAAAAGACAGATTGTAATGCAGTGTGAAGTGTTACCTTAGGAGTAAGCAGAAGATTACATCCAGAAGAAACAGCACAGAATGCAGTTTAGTATATGGCTGTTAATCCTCTATTTGAGCTCTTCTGATAACAAGGGACATAACTTTTTTATAATAATCATTCTATTCTTGGATAACTGTAGATTTGAAAATATTTTTTTACACTTAGCCCCAAATATCTTCATATAACTCCCAACCAAATGTTTTAATCCTGTTCATTATAGCCACATGAAATGAGATGAATAAATGAGATGGCATAAGTGGCTCAGTGCTAGGCTCAGATATCTCATCTGGGAAATCTCAGGTCCATCCAGTGCTAGATAATGCACATATCCAGTGTGTGCCCATAGTATTAATTAGCCTTACTGGAATTACCTTTTCATTTGTTTCGTCTATAAGATTGTAAATGCCTTTGAAGGTGGAGACTGTATTCTTTCTGAATCTTTAGCCATTAGTGTACTTCTTGGCATATGGTGGGTCTTCAGTAAATATTTCCTCAACATATGAACAAAGAGTGGGTTTGTTTATGAAATCTTACATTTCATCCAATATCTTTCCCTCTCTATGCATTTCTTCTTCTTTGTATCTAGCTGCATAGATAGATATAGATATGGATGTAGATAGATAGAGATGGGTAGACATCTCTATCTATCTATATCTTTGCATATTGTTGATTTTGTTTGTTTTGTTTCAAGTTTTTACTTAAATTCTAGTTAGTTAACATAGAGTGTAGCATTAGTTTCAGGAGTAGAAATTGGTGATTCATCACTGAGATTTAACACCCAGTGTTAATCCCACCTGAATACCATCACTGATTTAACCAATCCCCTTGCCCACCTCCCCTCCAGGAACCTCATCTTGTTCTCTATAGTTAAAAGTCCATTGTATGGTTTACCTCTCTTTTTCTCTCTCTTTTTTCTTTCCCTATATTCATCTATTCTGTTTCCTAAATTCCACGTTTGAGTGAAATCATATGGTATTTGCCTTTCTCTGACTGATTGACTTATTTCGCTTAGCACGATGTCCTCTAGTTCCATCCACGTCATTGCAAATGGCAAGATTTCTTTCTTTCTTTCTTTCTTTCTTTTTTTGGATGGCTGAGTAATATTTCATTGTATATATATGCTACATCTTCTTTATCCATTCATCTGTCAATGAACATCTGGGCTCTTTCCATATTTTGGCTATTGTGGGCATTGCTGCAATAAACTTTGGGAGGCATGTGCCCCTTTGAGTCACTATTTTTGTATCCTTTGGATAAATACCTAGTGGTGTGATTGCTGGGTCATAGGGTAGTTCTATTTTTAACTTTTTGAGCAACCTCCACACTGTTCTCCAGAGTGGCTACACCAATTTGCATTCCCACCAACAGTGTAAGATTGTTCCCCTTTCTCCTTATCCCTGCCAACATCTGTTGTTTCCTGTTGTTAAATTTAACCATTCTCATAGGTTTGAGGTGATATCTCATTGTAGTTTTGATTTGTATTTCCCTGATGTTGAGTGGAGTTGAACATCTTTTAACCATCTGTATGTCTTCTTTGGAGAAAT